>JASAMX010034954.1:0-63412 GCA_030248175.1 Microlaimidae sp. YZB2_3 | reverse complement strand
TTTTAAATATATTATTTGCATTTGTATGCTTAAAAAAATGTGTAAATAATATAATAATAGCAAAAACAAAAAGTTTTTGTGCAAAAAGAGCGGGAATTTTTTGGAAAAACCCATAAAAAATATTTACACCTATAACCTAAAAAAATATATAAATTAAAAATAATTAATAAAAAATCAAAATAGACAGATGGCCAAATTAATTAGAAAGAGTATAAAAATATATAAAAACAAAAACAAAAGTTACTCGTTTCTGCGCTTCTCTGGACGTGTAATGGACAAATAAGTAAAATAGTTGCGCGTCATCAGCAGAGGCTATTCTACTTATTTTACAACTAGAAACAAGCTGAAAATTTTAATAAAACAATTTTAGTAAAATTATAAAAAATTTTTAAAAAAGTAAAGAATGAAAAAGCTAAATATGCATGAAAGATTAAAGTTAATTTTGGCAGCAAGGTTCTAGCACATGCAACAGACAAAAAGTTAACAAAAATTAATAATGCTTAATTTTAAAAAAAAAAAATAAATGTATGAGATAATGTAAAGACGAACAATAGGATAATTAGATTAAAGAAAGTTAAATTAAACGAAATTTTTAAAAAAATTTTTAAAAAAATATTTTTAAAAAAAGGCTTAGGGGCCTGTAATAGAAAAGATATAAGTAAAAAAGAAAGGAATTACCTGTTGGAGAGGCCTGATCCATATAGTAAATAAAACAAAATTGAATAAATTAAATAAAATAAATTAAATTAAAAATAATTTTAATTATAAAAATATTTACTGAACGAAAGAGATATCGTGATTCTAGATGCAATCGAAAATGTAAACAAAAGATTTACAAGACTATACATTGTGCACATAAATTGTAAAAACAAAGTAAAACCAAGAAAAATTGAATTAATAGAGAAAATTTAAAAAAACTAAAGATATACAAAGAACCGACATAATACAATAAAAAATATGCAAAGAAATAAAGGTAACAAAAATAATAAAAGCATTAAGTAAATAAAAAAGTAATAAGTATACGCTTGGTTTAAACACTTAATAATACATGAATTACCAGAATGTGAACATAAATATGCAAATTTTTTGGCAAAAATTTTTTCTAACAATTAACTTAAATTGAAAGCATAAAAATCGATTTTAAATGCGAAAACAAAAACAATGAAGTATAAAAGTACAAGCTAATGAAAATAAAAACTTAAAACCTTATTGAAACTATCAGTATTAAAAATACCAAATCTAGCGAGACTAGGTTTATATTTAACAAAAAATCTTTTTAATTGTTCGAAAAGTTCGTTTTTGTTATACCCTAGTTGTAAAAATTCAAAATATAAAATTTTAATTTTTTCAAAAAAATTTTTCTTAGTATTACAAATACGTGAAAATCTGATTACTTGGGTAAAAAATACATTAAGCCCGATTTGTTGGCTGATATTACTGGATTTCCGAATATATCTTATAACTTTAAAATTGAATTCATCCGTTTTATTGAAAACATTAATGTTTAGATTGCCTTTATGATCTGTAATAATATGAAGATCTAGATAATTAATAATTTTTTCCGATATACTGGTGTCAGATAACTTTAAAATTGAATTCATCTGTTTTATTGAAAACATTAATGTTTAGATTGCCTTTATGATCTGTAATAATATGAAGATCTAGATAATTAATAATTTTATCCGATATACTGGTGTAAGTTGTTATAACCCGACCCGTTAAAACATTCTGATTGGATGTTTGACCGTGGACGGTCAAAAACTAGCATGGGAGGAGTGTCGTATATAAATACAGAATTAAAAGTAGTGACAAAAGTAAAAATAACTGTGTGTCACCAAAGCATTAAACAAGCACTAAAATAAGTAAAAACATGCAACATATATTATAAAAAGATATAAATAGTTAAGATTAAATTATTTTATGAACATTAGAAAATAATATATAAAAGGTGATGGCGTAATTATGCATGAAACCTTATTTCCTATTAATCTCCAGCAAGACGGTAGCCCTAAACACTTAGAAAGTAATTAGGGTACCTCAAAGGCGGCTTAACTACCACATAAAAAGAAGCTGGATACCCGTGAGTCATAAGTACCTCTGAGGTGTCCACCAGGGAAGACGAATTTAGAGTTATTAAGTGATCCAAAAGTTTTAATCAGTAGCAATTAAGTATTAAAGGTTATACAAGTTCAAGACACTGGAAGTAATACGCACGTGGCCAATCCATCAGAATGACAGCCGCACAACAATTATCCCATGGCGTATAACTTCTTCTACTATCTTTAAGATCATAATGGGTTGGAAGCAAAAGTATTTAAAGAAGAAATTTGGACACAAAAAGTAGTAGAATATAATTTTCTCTCGTCATGCTGCCGGACTGATTCCTCCCTGCCAGAGTGTTGTACCGGTGTGGGTTTACTTGTAAATAGTGTATAGATGCCTGTTAATAATGTTTGCAGTTCCCTGTTTCGAAAATAAAATTTTAAAAATTTTATTAGTCTTTCTTACAATCCATACAACCAACATGCAACAGAATTATTATACCAAAATCAACATCATACGGAACAGCTGCGTGCCATCCATGCTCATGAACTTTATTTTTTACGTGACTTTGCTCGATTGCAAAGTTAAATTGACTATTTTGAGACTATATTGAAACAGCAAAATAAAAAAAACGACTCAATAGTAAAAAGAAAATGTTATATATAAAAATTATTCATCAAACTAATCTATTTAAAACCCTAAATTATCAATCTGGTTTTAAAATTTTTAATTAGGAACTTGTATTGAAATAAAATAATAGGGGCATAACTAGGTTAAATGACTTAAAATCGGCCAGTCTCAATATCGGCGACTGGCTGTTATTTTTGCTATGCGTATAGTTATGAAATAACCTGCGTATGACTACATAGATTGCCGTTTTTTATCTAGCTATAGGGTAACTCACTTAATTTTGGCCACGCTTTAATTTCGGCCACCAATTTAAGGTGTTAGAAAATTGGCTTATTTTTAAAACACAAAATAACTAGCACAAAAGTAACTGGATTAATTTTGAATAAAGTGTTTTGCAAAAGTTTTTTTATTTTTATTATTCTACATTATCAACATTTTCATATAAAAAGTGAATTTATGATTTTCTTAATTTTTGTTTTGTGTTTAAACTGCATCAAATTTAGTACGAAGCAATATATAACTTTAATATCTTCTATTTAAGGCTCAAAGTTTTTAATTTTGATGTTTTGATATTTTTTTCAAAATTATTTTGCAATGCGTTTAACTAACAGCGGATTTTAAGATTCCGTTAATTTCGGCCACTTTAAAATTTAGGTGAAAGGACCTGCCGTTTTTTGCTGTTTTTAAATATCATTGTACTACCGTATTTATAAAGAATTTTTTTTACTCATTTGACTTTGTTTTGACGTTTTTTAAGCCAAAAATAAAAATTGAACAAAAAATACAAGTTATTAAAACTAGTTTTTTTAAGGTTTTGACATAATTATTTAAAGTCTTGCTAATAACTATTAAAGTTCGCAAACGGGAAAAATTAAGTTATATGTACCAAGAACAATACCTAAGGGTAAATTTGCAACCTTTAAGCCCGGTTCACACTGAGGTGGCAATGCCACCGGTGGCATTGCAACCGCCAGGTGGCATTGCCACCGCTGTTGTGTCCAATGTTAAAACTATGACGTGTTCACACTGAGGTGGCAATGCCACCGGTGGCATTGCCACCGCAAGGTGGCATTGCCACCTCAGTGTGAACACGTCCTTTGTTTAACGTTGGACACAACAGCGGTGGCATTGCCACCGGTGGCATTGCCACCTCAGTGTGAACCGGGCTTTAGAAATTTTTATTGTTCGTTTAAGCAATAGTTATGGCCAGTTTTTTGTAGGTGGCCGAAATAAATGGCACGCGCCTTAACTTCGGCCACTTTAAAAAAAGTTTAAACCTTCACTGATTTTTAAGTGTACCGGTAACAGAAATATTCAAATTTTTCACTGGAATAACAAATATAGCTATTGTTTGATTTTTATGCCAAATTTTGGCTTGATTGAAAAAGCCAGAAAAAACTTATTCAAAAAAATAAAAAAGGTGGTCGAAATTAAGTCAGTTACCCTAAGTATTAGTTAAGTGTCATGTCTTTTTTAGTTTATGGTCATTATGGAGGTTACTTTTTTGTCGTTTTCGCGGCTTGTTTCTGCATTGTCGGGACATTTATTTTTTTGGTGCTCAAAGTCGCTGGAATTGACGGGAAAATGGGCGGCACTTGGAAAATTCTGGTGGGTGATTATTAGTTTTTAGAACTATGTTTGCAGTGAAATACAAAAAAAACCAACTGAATAATTTTGCACCAAAGAAGACAGCCACAATGCCACATTTTATAAATCATGGGTGGCGTGGGAGCGCCATGGGGCGATATAGCCCCGCGGTGCCGCGACAACCATTATTAGAGAACGTTAGTAAATTTTGAAATTTATAACTTTTTTCTTCCAGCGATGCGGAAAACGACGAAAACAACAAAGTATTTTTTTAATTCTTGCATTACTGATGACAAAATTAATTCAAAGTTTTATTAAAAAAATATAATAATAAGCATCGGTGGCGCAGGAAGCCCTCTGGCGGTTTAGCCCCAAAGCACCGTGCACACTATAATTAGAGAACGTTGGGAAATTTTTTTGTAATTTAGGTTCATCTTCTGTTTATTATTATAACTCTATTGCTCATTATCTTAAAATCAATATTCTTTCATCGTTCACTCGACGATTTAAACCTGCGATGTCACACCAACTATAATCAAAATTTGTAATTTATGTCCATCTTCTTCTAATTTTTTTATTCCAAAAAAATAATTGCAACCATCGGTGGCGCGGAAGTGCCCATGCGATTTAGCCCCATGGCACCGCGACAACTATAACTAGAGCGCCTGGTAAATTTTGTAATTTATATTTATCATCTTTTTCTTCTTATCATTATTTTTTCAATTGACATTTCATCAGATAAAAAAAATGCAACAGTGCTATGTGATTAGATCAATGTATAAACAATTCATTATTATAGGGTAAAAATTTTTATTCATTGAGCAGCTGCCCAAACCAAATGCGAATTCTTATAGTCCACATAATGTCCACATACGCTCGGGGAAAAATCGTCCCTTTTTCCTGCTCTATACTTAGAGCCTTTTTCAAGGTTATATATAAAATGGGGAGATTATGATATCCCCTCCAACTCTTGTTAGCTCTATTGATTGCGGGTTATAAAAATGGTAACCGTTGAGTGAATCGAGTTGAAATTAATATTTTTGAGATCAATGTGTCGAGAACTATCATATGAATGCAGACAAAAATATATTTTTATATTTGGGGGTATTTGGAGGTGTGTAACCGGGTATTAAAAATATTAAGTTAAAAATAATATTTTTTAAAAATTAAAACGAATAAAGCTTTCATATTAATCACGACTAAAAATGATTAAAATAGAAAAACCCTTATTAGTTTTTGTGCTACAAAGAGTATTTTGGTTACCTAAAACTTTGAAGCAAAATTTTTTATATTTTTTAAATTAACACGTAGATAGCTTTAAAATAATATATTATTCGCCTATGTGGAGGATGTATTAGGCTATAAATTTTTAGGGGTGCCTATGCCTACTGCCTAGTGCAGTGCTTTAGGACATCAAAATTTTTTTGGGACCGTCACCAAAAGTTAGGGCATAAAAAATGCGAAAATTTTCGCGGATCTCAAAGCTGTGGCTCAAAAAGTTTTGGAGCACTGGCAAAATTAGAGCACTTGGGCCCCGCAATACAAATAATTTTTTTTTAATCGTAAAATTGACCCCATATGGTTCAATTATATCTGGCTGACGCTGAAAGTTAATATGCAGACATGAGGGGCCCAATTTAAATTGTGCGGTTATGACGTTTTTTTTTAAAACGCAGAATTTTTTTCAATTCCACCTTTTTACAAAATATACGAAAATTAACCAACTTTAGTTCTTTAAAAATTCTTATTTGGTTTCAAAATTTTTTCGCGGTGAAGAAATTTATAAATTTATAAGAATAAAATTTTGCACATTTAAAATTTAATTTCACAGCATGTGACCTTGGCGTCGATTTAAAAAATTAAATTTTTTTTAAACTTGTAGTTTTTATTAGCAAAATGTTATAAAGTTTTCATTTTTAGTTGTTTTTTACCAAATTATCGCAAAAACCAGTGACCCCACGTATACTTTTTAATATTGAGGGTATTTTTGCCCTCTCTGGTGTCATCAGATTTCAATGGATGTCTATTTTAGAACATAGTTTATCACATTGTTGCTGTCGTTTTTTATGCAATTGCTTTTCCCTTGCAAGCTTATTATACTGACAGGGCCCAAGGTTATAATATTTACCCACAATGGATAGTGGCAACGGTAATTTTTTGCGTTTGACTTTCTTGGTTTTAGTAGTTTGTGTTTTTTATGATAAACTAATCAAAATTCGTCAATTGTTTAAACATTAAGTCTGAACACATGTGTGTGTTTCTTTAAATATTGATATTTAATTGCGTTTTGGATTTTGTTTACTAGCCTTCATACCATTTTTTTAAAAATATGTAACATAATAATATATAAATATGTGACTTCTAGTGTTGTTACAGTACTCAGATTTTATTCCAGTACCAGTACCAGTACTATGCTGGTTGTCCAAAACAATTCCAGTACAGTACCAGTAAAAGTACCGTGCTCATTTTAGTTGCAGTACAGTACCAGTACTATCCCTACCTCAAATTTTATTTCGAGTACAGTACCAGTATTTTTACAAAAACCCAAATTTGATTGCAGTATTCTAGGAATTAGTACTAGTATTACTTCCAGTACCAGTATTTTTGTAATGAATCAATTACTTAAAATTACTTCAATTATTTTAAATGTACAGTTTTTTACAATAAGTTATTGGAGAATTTTTTTAAAAGCCTAGTGTAACGTCCAGAAATATGAGGCCAAATAAATCGAGTTTTTGAAAGAAACAATTTGCTGTTTTTAGCTTTTTTTTTGGCTGAAAAATGAGCGATATAGGACTTGAACCTGTAATCTCCAGCCTCAGTACCTCATTGACTGACGTGCTGCGTTACACCATCGCTCGACAGTGTTACATTACAACTCCTATTTATAAGACGTCATATTTCTGAAACATTAACACAGCGGGAGTTGCGACACCTTCCCACCAAGATTGAAGCGCGCAGCCTTCCAATCTGACAACCATATAAGGTCCGAGCCACACGTCCACCACTAGTCCGCGCCCTGCTCCTTAGAGCTAACCCTAGTTTCAACCTTCCGCTCACGGCAAGGCGGGCAAGGGCACATATGTGCTGTACCAATGGACGTGTATCGCTCACCAAATGTAACGTCCAGAAATATGAGGCCAAATAAATCGAGTTTTTGAAAGAAAGATTGCGAAACAATTTGCTGTTTTTAGCTTTTTTTAGGCTGAAAAATGAGCGATATAGGACTTGAACCTGTAATCTCCAGCCTCAGTACCTCATTGACTGACGTGCTGCGTTACACCATCGCTCGACAGTGTTACATTACAACTCGTATCTATAAGACGTCATATTTCTGAAACATTAACACAGCGGGAGTTGTGACACTAGGTATGGACCTATCAGCATTACAAAATTTTGGGTCCGCGGTCCCGCCGCGAAATCAGAATTCATTATGAAACCAATGATTTTTACCAATTTTTTTCGGAAACCGGAGATTGAACAACAATATTAAAACAATTTCGAATACTTTTGTCAAATTCTGACCATTATTTAGAGCAATTTTAAGCATTAATAAGGTTTTTCATATGCAAATTTATTTCTGTTTCTATTATTTAATACAAAAAAAACACGTCAAAAATTCTTAAATAGATGGTTTATTATTTGTGGCATTTCTAATTTCAAAAATAGTAGAACAAAATGCATTTGATTTGAGAGGAACTGTGTTTCTTGGTGGGACCGCTGACCGAATTTTTGTAATGCTAGGTAGGTCCATTAGACTTAAAGAAAAAGATTCACGAACCCAACAAACCATTAACAACGTTTTTATTTGTAAAAGATAAAAAACAATTAGGATCATGTTGTGGTGGGAACTTCTATTATTTTTTAAACATTTTAATAATTTTATTTTTTAAAGTCATTCAAAGTTTTTTGCAGGAGTTTATCTTGGGTAAAGATTAATTATAAAAATTGCGGCCTTATTTCTTTCTAAATTTAGTTGTTTTTTTTAAAGGTTTTGGTTTTTAGAGTTGGCAGTTTTAATTTGGCATAGGTCATCTCAATTCAGGCAGTAGGTTATTCAAATCCTCATGTCAGTTTTCTGTCGGTGAAATTTTAAGTTTTTTTTTCTTCATATATTTGTTGCACTAATTCAGTTTAAGTTGGGCTTAGAACAACCCCTTATTTTGCAAGAAGCATAGTTGTCTTCCTCGTTAGTAACGAAATACTGCCAAACCAAGCTTTCTTTGGTTCATCCTCCTTTATTGCTGGTGCAGTGGCGTGCCCAGGATTTCAGTTTGGAGGGGGCGGCCTTGGGGAGATAATACTAACACTGAAAGGGAGTGGGAGGGGAGGCAGCCCCCCTAGAAATGGGGGGTCTGGGCATACATAAGCAAGTTGGCCCGGAGTGGGGGAGTTAAATCCCCAAATTAGGGGGGTTAAAATCCGAAACGCAAAATACCCATATCGTTTTTTTCTGGAGTGAATTTTACCCATATTTTGTTTTTTTAATTTTAAAGAAAAAAATAGGTAAAAAACGCTAATTTTAGGTCAAAGAACCCTTTTCATTGCGTTTTTGAGCTTTTTACTGTTTAAAACATTCATTTTGATTATAAAACTTAAGTTTTGAGGCAGTTAGAAGTAATTTTAAAGACACTTATTTTCTTCATTTTTCCAAAATTGGGAAGAGTGGTTAATCTTTTCTCCCTTCCCCCGCTTTTGAGTGGGGAGTTAAACCCCACTTCTCAGAATTTGGGGGGTTAACCCCTTCCAACCCCCCCGTACCCATGTATGGGTGTGGGTACAGGGGGCCAAAGCCCCCGCTCGGGGTTAAAAGTTAAGAGGCAGAGCCCCTTGTCAGGGGGTCCGGGGGCATTCTGCTCCCTGGGGCAGAAAATTTTTAATTTAAGACACTAAAACAGACTATTTCCAGCTAATAAGTATTATATACTTAATTTAAGATATTTTGTCCCTTTACATTTAAAATATGTGTTTAAAACATTATTAAAAATCTAATTTATTATTTATTGCAGTTGAATTTTACATGTATGCCTTTAATATTGATAGGCATAACCGATTTAAATTGAAAAACTAAGATAAAGTATCAATTTAAACTACCCGCGGAGCGGAAAAATTTTGGTTTTTTGACTATTAATATGCTTTTAAAACGCATCAAGAAAATTTTTAAATTAATAATAAAGAAAAAATCCGTCCTCGCTGGACTTCGGGGAGGGGGCGGCCGCCCCCTCCTCGACCCGTTTCTCTTAGGCACGCCACTGTGCTCTTGCCTTCAAACAAATCAGGTGTTTCGGGGCGCGCATTATCAAAACTATCTTGCAAAGTATCCATGCTTTAAATCAACACGCAGTAATTTCGTATTTTTGTTTAGAACAAACAAATAAAAACCCTTTCAAAAGCCCGATCTAAGATTTTTAGGGTAAACTTATTAATTTGTTCTTAATTTTCAAAACTATAAAATATTTTTAATAAGTGATGTTGATCGGAGCTTTGGAGCGGAGTTTCTATTTTAGAATCTTAAAAGGGATATCTTCTATGACTTTGAAGCTTAACCAAAATTTGCGCAAAATTGATGCATATTTAAAGAATAAATATTATTAATTATTTATTTTTTTAGCAAAAAAATCATTCAAACGAAAAAAATCCAAATACAACAATTTAATTTTGTGTTGATCTATTTGTTTTAAATTTTGTGTTGATCTATTTGTTTTAAAAATATAGTCATTCTAATTTCGTACAGTCTTTGGTTTTTGTAAGGCGCATTAAAAATATTAATAAGCTTCGAATTTAAGTTTTGTTTTATGTTATTTAATTATAATCAAAAACAGGTAAACATTGAAATTCATGATTCAAAATTATAAGCTAATTTATATAAAATTTCAATATTTTCATATACAAAATAACTGCGCAAATTATAATTTTACTGGCAAAGAAATTGCTAGTAAGTGCAGTGCTTTATGCAGTTCACTACTATGCAGTGCTTTACAATAAAAAAGATCGCGCGTAGGAAGTTTCACTGCACCGATTGCGCCTGCGCTGAGTAACCAGTTGAGATTTTTTGCGTTAAACCTGCGCATCAATACTGGTACTGGTACTGGAACTCAGCCAAAATCAATTGGAGTACCAGTATTTTCTTACTTCCTGATTTTTGTCCAGTACCAGTACCAGTATTTTTTTAAACCAGAATTTTAATACAGTACAGTACCAGTATTTTTGCTTTTTGAATTTTTTAATGCAGTACAGTACCAGTATTGTACTGGAACTAAAATGAGTGGTACTGGAAGGGTTCCAGTACCAGTACCAGTAATACTGTAACAACACTAGTGACTTCATAATATTGTTAAGCCATATTGACTGCACTAACTAAAGCGCGCTCTAGTTAGGGCACTCGAATGTACGAATTAGGGTCTCGTTTCTGAGAGAGTAGCCCTAATAAGGGTATTTAAAAGCTCTTACAACGGCACGCTTTATGTTAGGGAATATAATGCGTCGAAGATAATAATATGTATAAAAACAATTATTTTGTTAAAAAGTCGCATATTTTCCTTTATTATTATGTTATATATTTTTGATTTTAATGCGTAGCGTGGCGTGAATAACATTTTATTTTATTTTAACTATATGCGCATTTTTGTGCATACTAGTAAATATGAAATGTGTCTCAAAAACGCAATGCATTTGCATTGACATCTTAAAATATCAGCAAAATAAAACTGAACATTAACCAGTCACATTTTTATAACACTTGCCCCAATAAAAGCAGTAACTATTCTTTACTAACAAACAACTTTTTAACTAACTATTTTTTGTACAAATAGAGACCAAATTTGAACTTTAAAACGTTATATCTCAATAAAAGTGCAACGATAGTAAAATTTTTTGTACGGCTCTTATGACAGTGTGTAACTGAAATTTTTTATATCAGTTAAATATGTAAAATTCCGTTAGAAAATGTTACAAGTATTTTCTATGAAATTTGGGCAATAGTAAATAAATTAAAATAGTAATTTTTTTAATAAAAATTTAAATGCGATCGGTGTTCGTGTTTTTCTGTTAAAACATTTTTTAAGGCCCATTTTTATTTTAACGCGTATGGTGCGTTTTATGTGTTTGCTACACCAGCAAACTTTATATACCAATCCAATACCATTCTTAGGGCTTTCTTGGGAACAAATTTTTTTAGAAGTATTACTCCCAGGGGACAAGAAGAAATACACACGCGTGCACGCACACCTCACATACACAATTACCCAAATACAACAAAAGCTTACGTTAATAACATGTAATTGATTTTATTTAGTTATTTGGTTGTGCCAATTTGATTCTCTACATAGTATACTTAGTTTTGACTATTATGGGGAAATAGAAACTAACAGAAATAGAAACTAATTTTTTCCATAAAATTATTTAAACTAATAATTGCTTACCTGTGTTTTTTGTACTAACATTGTTATTTGTAATCGTTATACTCACCGTGTGAAAGTATTTTTTAAATAAAGTTTTATAATAAAACAATAGTACAACAGAAACATTTTATGATTGATTTTGTTCGTCCACTAGGATTGCTTGGACTGTTTACTAACCTTAAAATGATAAAAACTCACAAATTCAGGCTGAAATTAGCTATAAAAAAATAATTTTAGTTGTATAACAATTTTTTTGTTTGATATTCGATCAGTTTATTGCTCAGTTAACAGGAAGAGTCACAAAAAATCTTAATGTTTATTTTCTCAACAATAATTAGCTGAACATGATTGTCGTTGGCTTTTAAATTTTGTAAGGACAAAAGCCTTAGCCTGTGCCACCAGAAACATCAGTTTCTGCTAATACAAAAAAACTAAGAAATATAGTCAAGTAATTGTAAAATTAAAAAAAATAAATTTATGAGTTTAATAAGATCATAATTCTATGTTTTTACAAATTTAATTATTACATGGGTTAAGCCACTGCGCGCTTAACCGCTGCTGATAGCGTAAGCTGAAAATAAAACTCGTAATTTCGTAAATAAAACTATAGTTCGGATAAACATACAATTTCCATATTTTTCTGATATTAAAAGCCAAAAATTTTCCTAAACACGTCCGTCTTTCATAATTAATTAGCTTAATTTTCTTAACTTTTTAGACGTGTCGTGTTTGTTCTTTTTATTTGTGGGGTCCCCTAAAATTTTTTTGCTGCAGTTATTATTCGGAGTAGATTTTTTTGAGCATAGATGTAAAATTGGCCACAAACCTGAATTTCATTTTTATATTTACTCTAATATCCGCAATTAAATCTGTACTGATGTGAAAAACATCAATTTTTTTCAGTTTCCCATTGGATATTAGGACACTTGGGTGTCATCGATTTACGTCAAACAATTATATATTCAGTATAACTTTACAACGTTATAAACAATTTTTGAGGTTATTTATTTGGTTTTGGTTATAATTTAGTGACCTTTTCATAAAAACGCTAATATCTATGGCAATCTACAAACAAATCTCTTAACAGCGCAGTCAGTCAAACGGCAACAATAACAGTTTTTCTCAAAATTAATAAAAAAATATTCTGAGGCGAGGGACGGCCACAGGGCAATAAAGCTCAAGGCACCGCTTTCAAAATATCACAAAGCAGTAATAAATTATTAAACATGTGTTTGTCGCTTTTTTGCCTGATATTGATTTAACTTAAATAACCACATTATATTTAAAAACAAGCTGTAAACCCAGCGTGCTCTTTTAAAATGGTTATTTTAATTTGACTGAATTATGTATATTTATTGACTGGGATTCAAATTTATAAAACGCTCTAACCGCTCAATTTTAAGTGTTCGTTTTGTATGTCTTTACATTTATTCAAGGTCAGCCATGTGACCATGAGACCAAATTAAGTGAGTTTTTTTAAAAAAAGTAATGCGAAGAAATTACTCGTGTTTAGTTTTTTTGGATTAAATATAGACAATGGACTTAAAGCCTCTGTACTCCAACGTATGACGTTCTGTTGCATAATCGTACCTGCTGACTCTACTTTTACAACTCACATTTTATAAGGCGTTGTATTTTTTGAAACATAAAAAAAACAAAAATTGTTACACAAACGAAAATCTTGTAAAATATACTTTTTAATAATAATATTTAATTTTTGAATATTGAAATGCTTGTATTGATACTAAACTCGAATGCCATCAGGAAACGTTATTACTTAAACACTGAATGTTGTTGGATTGATGCCAGCGGTTCATTTTAAATCCATTTCCAAATACTTAAAATGGTTAAAATAAAAAAAGAAAATAATACCGTGCGTATTTCTGTGGTTTTTTTAATTTTTTTAAATAATTTTTTGCGCGGGGGGCGCTATCGTGACCGCTCTGTCGCTTTCCTGCCGTTGAGTTTAGTAGGTTTAAAAATTTTCTGTAAATTTGTCTTTTCACTCATTTTTTTTGTAAAATGACATTGTCTGAAAAGACGAAAATTCTAGCAAAAGCCGAAACAAAGTTAAAAAAAGTCTTATATTAAATGGAATAGTATAAAGCTACAATAAGTCTAAAAACTTAATGTCAGAAAAAACTGAAACAGGTCTCTACAAAACTAACAAAATAATAATACATTTTTAACATTTTATTAAATTTTCAAAACAAACAAAAACCAATAAAACTAATAAGTGTAAAATCTTTTGCGTTATTTCACCAATTGACGAAAATGAATAATTCCCACTGTGTGGATAATTTTTTGCATGTGTTAATCAGCTATTAATACATCGGTATTAATTGAGTCACACGTCACCGCAAAGGCACAAAGATAATAACGTCTATAGGCACCTTGCACTGGAACTCAGTTTATACATGAAATATGCAATATACATAAGCGTCACCATAATGGATAATTACCGTATCTCCTGTTTATCTTTCGTAGTATGCGCAGATAAACCAATCGAAAGCGCGCGAAATTTCAGTTGATCCGTTCGGTCAACCGATCGGTTGATCTGCATACTACGAAAGATAAGTAGGAGATACGCTAATTAACCATTCTGGGGACGCTTATGTATATTGCATACTTCGTGTATAAACCGAGTTCCAGTGCAAAGTGCCTATAACGATAATAACGATTATTTTCATTAGCGTCTATTTAATATCAAATATTCAGATCTAGGTCTGAAAAACCTTGAAAAATTTTGTAATATAAAGCGACTTTTTCTTTATTATATCTAAATATATATAACTTTTTCTTTAATTTATATGGAATATCTATTACATATAAACCAAATTAAATGAAAAAAAAATATTTGTTAAAGTAAAAAGTCATTTCATATTAAATTTAAATTTTTCAAGGTTTTTCAGATTTAGATCTTGATATTTGGTTTTAAATAGACGTTAAACAAATAATATTGTCTTTGTGTTGTAACGTTGCGGTTATTTTTTTAATCCAATTTAAAAAAGTGGTGGACTAGCTTTAAAAAATGCTATAAAAATAGAGCAGTAAAAAGCGGCTATTTCTCCTCGGGTGTATGTTTAGACAGAAGAGATGTGGAATAGTCTGAGATAGACATACTTAGACATACTGAGAAGATGTTTCTTTGACATATAAAGATAACCTTCTCATTCAAAAAGTGTCGATTTCGTGCTTGTGAAAGATTGTCATGAGTATAATTTTTTAATTTTGACATTTCATTAGACTAAAGAAACAATGCAAGTGTTGGACCAAAAAATCATTTTTCCTATTCTATTCTTAAAGCATTTTTCAAAGCTAGTTTCAATTTATTATTGTCATAACCAATTTTCTAAAACCTTTAAAAATGCCACGCGTCAAAAAACATAAACTTATAAGTCATTATTAACTTTCTCGATTCAATATTCAAATTGTTTTTCTTCTTATACGTAATCGAACGCTTAAGCTTAATGCGAGTGCCATCAAAAAAACACGGCAGTGATACAGTCATATTAACTTAGAGTTGATGCACATGCACATACTAAAAATGTCAATTGGGAGTTATTTTCAAATACAATTTATTAGCATCTTCTTCCATAATATTAAAGTTTTTAAAATCTCGGCAACGGAATTATTAGAATGTGATTGCGCAGCTAAAACATTATTTTATCAGGTCATTTTTTAAAAATTTAATTCAAAAAAAGTTGTAGACTGGCCTTAGTATCCACAAATATGAACCAGCCTTTAGAATAAAGCACGAACAGTAGCTTTTACGCCAAACGTATGTTTAGACAAAAAAATGTGAACTTGTCTGAGGTATGTATGTTGTTGACTATAGGGAATCGGCATTTCCTTTAGAAGTTGCTCTCTGAATAAACAATTTAGGTCTTATGATAATGATTTTTTCATACTTCTTGATAGTAAATTAATTTAACAAAAAATTTTTTTCCATGAAGAATAACGATGGAAATTTAAATGTACAGAAAGGTCTCGTACAGATTTTCCATGTAAAAGAAGGCGATATCAAATCGAACAGCAAAAAATACCTAAAATTGTTTATGAAGAACAATGTTTGAACAATAACATATAAAATGGAGATTATTATACATTAACTGAATGCAAAACTGAATAATAATTCATGAATCCATTAAAAAAACTTTTTCTCCCTATTTTAATTCAACATTTTATTGTTGAAGTTTAAAGTTTTAACACGGGCTATTTTAGTGTTTATTTATTCATTTTTACAAAACAAATAATTCATAAAGTGTTTTATTAATAATGTTTTTGAGATATTCAATAAGCACGTCCTAATTAGTTTCATATAAACCTGATTAGGGTATTTCTTGTTAGGGCACATCTTATTAAAAACCATTATATGCCCGAAGTAGGGCACTCTTTAAGAAACAAATCATTTAGAACATTGGAATACCCTGATTATTTTAAGTTTTATTTAGGTACCCTAATTAAGGCAATAAATGTTTCTGTGCAACATGAGCCAAAACCATCTACTTTTTCGCTGTATTTATGTTATATGTTTTTTGTAATAAATTTATAAAACAATTGGACAAAACCAGTTAATTTGTTTTTTTTTTATTTTTTCAAAAGTTACATCGTTTCGTTTGACAAAATGGATTTCCATCCGGGCGGGATGTATTCCAACATGTTAAACTTGGAACAAAATGCTTTAGCACATTGAGGATGTTGATACGTCACCTATAATAACAGATCAAGTTTACAAATGTTTATTGTTTTTTTTATTTTAAAATATTGTGTTGTGGTAATATTGAAAAAACTGTTTTCGTGTGCCTTAGAATATGCCTTGTAATAGCGTGTTGACAACGTGCGATGTTAGCACGTTGTTGCTTATATTTTCGATTATTGTTAAAATTTTCTTATATTTTTTTCTTGAAAATCTTATATATATTTTGGTTTAAACGATAGACTGTTATTAAAAAAATTTTAAACTAATTCAGTTGGGGGTGGTCTGTCAAAGTCGTTTTAATGACAGGGTAATAACAGGCTGCTAAAATTTTTTTAGCATTTTCAATTTTTTTGTGAAAAAAGATTTATAGTATTCCCTATTCAAATTAGATAAATGGATATTTAAATAATTTTATTAATTATCGTTTTAAACAAAGCATAACATTTGAATTCAACATTCACCACAAATGTTTCAACAAAAAACCCATTAAACTTAAAAAAATACGAATAGATCCGTTTAACCACGTCAGGATTTTAAGGACTCCCAAAATGTCACATAATATTCGTGATCACGTCATATATGTTTTGCTATGTAAGACTGGTTCTGGGAGGAGCTGTTAGAATCACTTTTAGCCAATTTAGCGCGTGGAAAAAATTGATCTCCAATGAATAAGAGATCTCTATTTTTTCTTAAGCGCTAATTGGCTAAAAGTGATTCTATAACGTCATAAGTCTGAAGATATTTAACACTGAACAACTTCAGTTTAAATGGGACGGTTTTGGCCATCGTGACCTGTTTCTGCGATTGCCTTTTCCTTGGTTACAACCGTGAAACCTTCGTATGACCTAGGTCGTACTTTCGTCATATATAATCTTTATGCGTGATAGTGCCTAGTGATCAAGCAAATTTAAATGGTTAACGCTCTACGGTAACAATATGTAGATTTTATTCACGGATACAGTTTATCACATGGGATATTTTTATTTCATATTGCAAAAATTTGCATATTGCTACCGTACAGCTTTACCTATTTCAATTCGCTCCCTCACTGGGCACTAATCACGCACAAAAAATGTGTATGACCTAAGTACGACCTAGGTCATACCTAGTGTTTACCACGGTAAGGTTTGCGATCATTTGTCGTCATTGGTCATTTATCGTACGAAGGTTTTACGATTGTAACGGAGGAAAAGAAAAGGCCATCACGGGAACGGGTTAAACTTTTATGATTTTTGAGGCCGAAAAGCGCTTTTGAAACATGGACCGCATGCATAGTGCGTTAGTGCAGTTCCATGTTAAATCATTACACACCGTCGCCTGCACCCGCCCTTATGCACTCAGAGGCCATCGCCAGACGCCATAACACGCTCTGCGTCTGGACAGCTATAAAAATTGCAAAGGGTTAAAATAATGTTGTAATGTTGTGACATAGTAAAATAAATAAAACAAAAATAAGACACAAATAAACAGGTTTTGTTATATAAACTACTCTACTCTACTCTTAGAGCCTTGAAAAATGCTCTAAGAGTAGAGCAAGAAAAAAAGGCGATTCCCTAGCGTATGTTTAGACAGAAAAGATGTGGACTAGTCTAAGATGGACATTATGTGGACTATAGGAAATTTGCAGACATGTGCACGACGATTTGAAAATGCCCTCCCGCTTTATTGGAGGATTTCCTCTCCCCCCGCCGAAAAATGAAAAAGTACCCAAAAATTATGACGCCATTTTTTACCTATTATGACGCCATCATTGCGAAAATTTTGCAGTTTTTAGCCTATTTCAATGCAATTTAAGCTATTTTAGACCTATTTTTACCTTATTTTTGCTTTTTTGTCCCTTTTTTCCCTTTTCCTGTCTTTTCTCTCTTTTCTTTTTTTTTCTCTTTTTTTCTTTCCCCCTGCTTGCCCCCCGTTTTATTCCCCCCCGTTTCAAAAAAGTTGCCCCCCGTGCCCCCTCGTTTTGGAATTGCCCCCCATTATAACCTCGGGGGGGCAGTGCACAGGTCTGAAATTCGCATTTAGTTTCGGTAGCTGCCCCCCCACTGAATAAAAATTTCCACAATAATGATAATGATTTGTTTACACGTGGAGCTGATTACACAAAACACAGCACTATTGCTTTTTTTAGTCTGATGAAATGTCAACTGAAAAAATCATATTCACACCAATCTTTAACAAGCGCGAAATCGCCACTTTTTTTCAAATTTATATTGGTTTTTTACACATATAAATATAACCTTCTAGTTGAAAAAGTGGCGATTTCGCGCTTGTCAAAGATTGCTGTGAGTATGATTTTTTTCAGTTGACATTTCATCAGACTATAGAAAAAATACAACAGTGCTGTGTAATCAGCTTAACGTATAAACAAATCATTATCATATGGTACAATTTTTTTAGTGGGCAGCTGGCCAAACGAAATGCAAATTTCCTATGGTTCACATGGA
The DNA here is from genome assembly GCA_030248175.1 of Microlaimidae sp. YZB2_3. NCBI lineage: Eukaryota > Metazoa > Nematoda > Chromadorea > Desmodorida > Microlaimidae > Microlaimidae sp. YZB2_3. Next base: position 44,606 of record JASAMX010034954.1, on the reverse strand, counting down.
GTCCATCTCAGACTAGTTCACATCTTTTCAGTCTAAACATACGCTTGGGGAAAAATCGCCCTTTTTTCGGGGATCATCACTAGTTTTGACCATTTTGAAACTTAACTTCTATCTATTTAAAACCTAAATTTAAAAATTGAAAACTAAATTCGAAAATAACAAAATAAAAATTTCAAGTTTCATTTCACCAGCTTTTACCTCTCCGCCGGCCAAATAAGCTGACCACCATCCGAAAGTGCCAGTGGATACAATGGAATGGTTGCAATTAGCCAAAGTGCACAGGTCTATTCCGGGTGAGCTCGGAACAGCAACGATTACATCTTCTTCTGTAAAATTTTGGGGTTTTTAACATAAAAAACAATTGTTTTTAAAATTTTTAAAGGACGGGTATCTTCATTAAGACACACCTATTTGCAGTTAGTCGTGCACAAAACAAACGGATTTTATTAATATTTGGCAGAAAAAAATCTACGAAGCCAAAAACTTAAATTTTAAATTTGGTTGCATGCGAGTTAACACTTAATGATATTTATTGCGTCTTAAAGACGAAACGTAAAACGCACCTGACGTCTCACTGTTACAGATCAGGGAGAAACGAATGGGGCGTGATATAAAAATACTTCAAGACGTAAGTTTCAAATATAGAAATCATATAAAATCACTTATGTATATAACATCTTTTATACTATAGCCAACATATGATTTGACTTCAGTATTCCTCCCCCCCTTTTTTCATGTTAATTTTAAACAAAGGCGGGTGACTCGGTTTTCATCATTTTTAAAACGTTTTTTTTTTTGTACCAGTGGAAAATCAAACAGAGTTAACTATATAACAAATGAAAAAAAAACTATGAATTAAGTATTAACTTTTGAATATAAATTTTGAAACTTTTTTATTTTTTAAATACCGACATTTTTTTAAACTGCAATAATATTTATACAAACAATCAGAAATATTTATACCTTTGGGGCTGTTTTCAAGATTCCATTTATAATCATCTCCAAGAATTAAAAATCGAAGACAAGTAACGTATTGAAATTTCTTAAAATTCATTAAAACTGGACAACATTTTACCCAAAAATTGACATATGAAAACACTTTAGAATTGTAACGACTTAAATTGTGTATATTATTCGTGTTTGGTGGCTATGTTTTGCTCTCTACGTATGAAAGTAGGAGGAGCTTAAATTTTTAAAATCTTTACGTTCATCGGAAGATCACAATTTTCTTCCCAAGTGTTCATTGGCTGATACTGATTCTATAGCGTCATAATACTGTTGAAATCTTTAACACTAAAGGCTGGTTCATATTTATGTAAAAACGACCTTTGGACAAAATCCAAAGGACGTTTTTACATACGTTTATGCGCTGTTTTTGTCCTTTGGACTTCGTCCAAAGGAAGTTTTTACATAAGTATGAACCAGCCTTAACAACTTCAGTTCAAATCGTAGAACAATCGTAAAACCTTAGTTAAGCAAAAAAAGCTTTAAACAATTGTCGAAATTTTACAAAAATACTTAAAACTGTTTTTATATTACTGTTAACTTTCCTATTTCTGAAAAAAATGGGTAAAAATAATTTATTTCATAACGAATTCGGATTTCGCGGCGAGACCGCCGGTGTCAAGGGATATTCTTTCCCCCCTAAAAATTTTTCCCCCCGGAAAAACTATTCCGGGATAGTTTCCCCCCCCCCAGAAAAACTATCCCGGGATATTCTTTCCACCCTCGGTAAATTCTTTCCCCGGGGGAAAGAATATACCAAATAAGATTTTCCCCAATGATTTATAATTTTAAAATCATATAAACTTAGAATTTTTAAAAATAATTTGAATAGCTGTACCTTTATTAGCTCAAATACCAATTTTGGTGTAATAAATTCCATTAAAACATGTTTACTCACGATTTTATTTTTGTTTGTAGTTTTCTATTTTAGCGTTATAATCAGGGGGAAAGTTTTTACCGGTATATTCTTTCCCCCCTTCAAAAATTTGCATAAAGTTTATAATATTAATTCTGCGCATTCTTCAAAAACACGTCATTAAATTAAAATGGTTATTTTGTTGTCATGATATTTTCATAAATTCATAAAATTATTGAAATAAAACCCATGAACTACCTTAACCATTTTTAACCTTAGTTTCCTTAAGCAGCCTAAGCAAAACCTTAAAACCAAGTTAAAAATCGATTCTAGGAGTCTAGGACACGAGGGTACTAGACACGAGGGTACTGGACACGAGGATACTGAGCTAAGAAAAAATAGTGCATTTAATTTCGGCACTTGTTTGTTTTTCCGATGTAACTTTTTACTGTATGGCCCGATTTTCATGTTTTATAGCTCATTTTGAAGCTTTCACGATACTGCGTTGCGTCACAAAAGTTTCACTGTACGAAAATAGTTTTTTTACTTAATTAAATTAGTTTTTAAAAAAAATGGAAAATTGCCGAAATTAAATGTGTGCATTTAATTTCGGCGCTTTACAAACAATCGATTGTTTCTCAGTCAAAAAATCATCATTTTCAAACATTTAAAAACCTTTCATTATCTCCAGACAGGTTTCTTTAATTTAAGTTTTTACTTGTTGTTCAACGTGTAATTGGCAAACAGTTACAGCTAAAATGCCAAATGGTATCAAAATGAGCAAAATTTGGGAAAAAAGTGCATTTAATTTCGGCACTTTTTAAAAGAACCCCCTTAATCGAGTTTAAGTGCAGTGCTATGACCCCTACACATTTCAACGTTGTCTTTTAACTATTTACAACTACAATTTAACACCCGACTATTTAATTCAACCCGTTTTTACCTACAGCAATATGTGTGCCGAAATTACACTATTTTATTTTATAACGATTGCTCACCACAGACGCAACGTAGAACCACGGGGACTAAAAATTCGGAAAATAAACTAAATTTTACCAGGACAGTTTAATTTTTAAACCAATTTATTGCGTAATCATGAAATGCCATGTTCTAAAAACGAGTAACAATTTTATTTTTTATAAATCACACAATTTCACATGAAAATATCATAACATAACAAATAAAAAGCTCACGACAGTAATTTACATATAATCAGCTCTCATTTGAGCTATCAAACGTCGTATTCCGTCCAGGATTACCAAAGATATAGTCCAAAATCAAAACTGCCCAATTGGGAAAAGTGCCGAAATTAAATGCACTACCCTATGTAAATTTTTTTAGACTAAATGAGCTGAGCTAAGCTGAATTAAATTTTATTCGTTTGAACGTGTAGACAATTAAACGTTACATAAAATCCTTTTGTTTTTTAATTTTAAATAAGATTTTTTCTTGCTTAAATATAATACAAGTTAATAATAAAAAACTACGTAAATAGTTTAAAAAACATCATACTAAAACACGAAATTTTTAAAGGTTATTTTACACACAGTTTATACCATCGCTTTTTAATAAAAACAATGATAATGTTTGAAGCTATCTTTGAATCTCTGGAGCTTCGAAACCCTGCCTTTAAAAAAAACCAAAGAATCAATATAAAACAATCATGAGTGGAATGAGAACGCCAAAAAGTTATTTAATTACTGTTTTTTCTAAAACATATACTCTTACGAAAATACAAAGCAAATTGCAGTTTTTTTGCTTTAATTTTTATATTTAGACTATTTTCATAGACTCTTGATTAGAATAATTGAGTTTTTTGATAAAAACTTTGGAAAAAATAACTTCTGCAAAAATAGATTGTAGCAGTAAAAATATAAAAAATAACTTCTTGCCTTTTTTAATTCACTCTAGCTTAAGGAATTCACTTGAACACATGTTGATCATTTAAGACAAAGCAAACAAAATGTGCTTTTAATAAAAAAACATACAATTGTAAGATTTTTCATGTATGATATTTTATGCATTTCAATCTAAGTATAGAGTCGTGAGTAAAATATTCAAACAACGGATCTTTGAAAGTGTTCGAAACCCATTGCACGGTAAACTTTATTTCCCTAAGCCTAAGCAAAACCCAAAAATTAAGCTAAACTTTATCATAATATTTCAAAAATAGTGTACTTTTAAAAAATACCGAATAATTTACTGTTAAAAACGGCAAGCAATTGTTTTTCGGAAAATATTTTACTAAAATGTTTTTGAAAGGTTATTAATAGCAAAACTATTAATTAATTTTTTCTACACTCCACGAAACCGCAAAAATTTTTTGACAGCACGCAATCAAAGCATAACAACAACTTTAATGTTTATTATCTTTAGAAATTTTCAGCATTTTTAAAGCTAGTTATTATATAAAAACATGCAAGAAAATGTAGACAAATTACACGAAAATGTTTTAATGTTATAAAATTATTATTTTTGTTTTATTTCTTCTCAAAAATTTTATTTTTATAATCCTATCTTTTATAGTCAGTCAAACAAACTATGATATTTAAGTAAAACAAACTATTGTTACGCAATAAGTTTATCCCGATCTATGCGGGAAGGTTATGTTTTTTGCTCGTCAGTACCCTCGTGTCCCCTTTGCATAAGCCACTACCCTCGATTTTGCTGCGAGGTTGTGGTGAACGCAATTTTTTTAAGCCCAGTACCTTCGTGTCCAGTACCCTCGTGTCCAGTACCCTCGTGTCCCGTTCCCCAAAAATTATAACAAACGAACAACAATATAAAAAGAGGAAGGAAAGAATATCCCGGTTTTTAACCGGGATAGTTTTTCCGGGGGGAAAGAATTTACCGAGGGGGGAAAGAATTAACCGGTGTTTTAGCAGGATGGTTTTTCCGGGGGAAAAACTATCCCGGCTTTTTACCGGGATAGATCTTCCGGGGGGAAAAAGAAGGGGGAAAAAGATATCCCGCGACACCGGCCCTAATTTAGATATGCTAGTTGGGCCATTAAAATATTAAAGATTTTTTCATATAACGGTATCATTGAGTGGTTTATTATAAATGCAGAAATTTAATAAGATGGTTATAAAACTTTATTAGTTGATTTTTCATTTATTATTCACCTTATTTTATGCTGTTTTAAAATTTTATATGTCTTAAATGCTTTTTGAACCTTACAATTTTTTGGTGTTTTATAGTACTTTTTACTCTTTTTATTAATATAAGAATATTTCTACTTTAGCGCTACACGATAAGCTGGAAATTTATAAATTAAAACAAAAGTTCGCTATTATTAATTTTATTATTATTGATTTTTCTTTTCTATAAATTCATCATGAATGCCAAAAATACATCGCACAATTTAGCTATGCATTCTTGCAGAAACGTAGCTACATGTTATTTCCAGGGTTTAGAATTCCGATCTTATTGAAATACAAGATTTTAATCGAATACATCCATAAATTGATTTACACTACACTATTATTTCCATGGTACAATGAGTTGGTTTTAGTGGAAAGCTGAATGATAATTAGTTCCAGTTTTTATGAAATACTTTTCGATAGAAATCTTAAAAGGTAACTCGAACCAAGCTGCTTTGCTTACTGTTATTTACAGTAGCTACTATTTTCAAAAATATATAATAATGGAAAAATGAGACACTTAGAACAAACTGCTTGAAAAAACAGGTCCCAATTAAATACAACCTGGTCTCATTTAAATGGAACCTTTTGACTTTTTGTCCCATTTAAATGGGAGTTATTTAAATAGGATCCCATCTAAATGGGTCAAAAAGTCAATAGATCCCATTTAAATGGGACCAAAAGACAATAGGTCCAATTTAAATAGCACCTTTGTTTTCAAGCAGGTTTTTCTAAGTGTCTTATTTTTCCTTTTCCTTTATTATATATTTTTGCTATTTTATAGCGTCAAGCCAATATTCAGCTGATATTATTTGACATTAGTAATTTGGTTTAGTTGAATTTCAATTTTTGTGTCTATAAACTTTTCGTTAAAAACCGGAAAATAACTCCAATATAGCGATACTTCATAAAATCTGGTCTTTTAACAGACACATTGGTTGCTGCATTTTTGTACAGTTTCGATTCGAACGAATGTAAACAGTTTAGTTTAATTGTAATTTAACATCTATTTAAATTGGATTAATATAATTTGCCAACTGTGGGGACGTTGGGTTTTTTTGCAAGATGCCAACTGGTGCGAGTTACCTATTGCTTTGTCTAAATAATCTTTGGTGGCAGGTCTGGATCCCATCGCCAACGCCCTGGGAGTCGTCATGTCCCCTCTTCGCATGTGAGCACCGATTATTGTGCAGCAGAATTGTAAACGAATATTGTAAATTGAATTTGGGATTCAGTTGTCAGGCACATTATTATCATTTATTTTTAAATTTTTGGTTTGTGGGCAAATAAAATCTAGCTGACCGCGAAATTTGCAGTATTGAATCGACTATTTAACCACAAAAACATTCAAATTTTTTCACTAAAGCGGATTAATAACAAAGATTAAAAACTGTATTTCAATAATTATTTATCAGATTACTTAATTTGTAACCTAAATGCAAATTTTCTATGGGCTAAAGTTGGTTAATTTTTGTATATTTTGCAAAAAGGTGGAATTAAAAAAAAATTCTGCGTTCTTATTTGTTTTTTTTTTAAACGTCATTACTGCACAATTTTAATTGGTCCCCTCATGTCTGCATTCTAATTTTCAGCGTCAGCCAGATATAATTCAACCATAGTTTATGTAAAAGCTGCATACAAATTCGGTGCAGTGTTAACTAGTTTGGTATGTTATTTGAACAAAATAATTTAATAAATACGTAAATAAAAAATAAACGACCCGACCCGGCCCGACCTGATCCGACACGACCCAATCTGACCCGACCCAGTGACTTGATCACTCAGAATTTTAAAACTTAATTAGATTTAGCAAAAAAAAAATCCAAAAAAAATCGCCTCTCGTAACTTCCTGGCATTTGATGACAGTCAACAAAAATTTTTCAAAAGATTCTACTAAGAGGTTATTTTTGTTTGTTTTTTTTCGTTGACATTTCACGTCCAATAAGTTTGTAAAAACGCATTTAGACGATTTGCTTCGATAAAATATCCGATTTTTATAACCTTGTATAAGCATTTTAACGCAGTGGTAGTGAGCTTTATTAATTTGGTTTCAATTTTTTTTGCCAACTTTGCTTATTCTGATATCCATTTTTTTTTGTTTTTTTTATGTAAATGATATTTTTGAATTGGAAATATTGATTGATTGTTAATGAGTCCGGTCCGGTCAGGAGTCCGGACTATGGTTTTGCCAAATAATCTGCTCATGTGTATTAATGCGATTTTTACAAAAAACATAATGTGTATCAGACGAAAACAAAACAATAAAAATCTGCACTTGGTGGAAACTTTGTTTTGTTTTTTGAAAAAAAATCTTTGTTTCAAATGTCCACTGTAAAAACCAGTGAACAGAGCGTTGGTAGGTTAAATAGAATAATACAAAAATAAACAATTTTTCTAAAGCCTTCTTGGGTTATTAAATCTAAATCCTCATGTTATGAAAACTGCTGACAGCTAATATCTAAACCATAGATCGGTAGTTAACAAAGGGGTGCGTGGCCTTTGAAAGGTAAAAACTCGCTGGTTTATACACTGATCTACCTAAAGGCTGGTTCATACCGGGAACGATAGGTAACACGAACTTAGATCCAAACGAACTTAGATCCCGAACAAAAAGGCGAACTTAGATCCATAGACACGAAGTTAGATCCAAATTTTCACTAACGTTCTTTTATTACTTTATATTTACCGCACAAAACACAGTGCCTTTGTCTTCTTGATAAATTTATTCGGAAGTAATAGTATTTCGCAGTATGCATTGTTGCACCGCGAATGGTTAAAAATGAAGTGAGAGTTTTTGCTTTAAATTTAAATTGTTGGCTTCAATTTAAAATAAATTTTATATTGTTTAAAAAGTATATTGCAATAAATTTTATATTGTTTAAAAAGTATATTGCATCCTGAAACACAGCTGTACATAAACATTATGAATTCGATTTTAAAACACATTATTAATTTTTGTTTTTTTTTTTTTTTTTTTTTTTTTTTTGTGGTTTGTTGTTTTGTTTTTGTTTTGGGGGGTGTCGGGTTTTGTGGGGGGTGGGGGTGTTGGTTTGTTTTCCCTTCTTTTTGTTGTTGTTCTCTCTTTCTTTTTTTCTTAATTTTCTTTTTAAGTAAGTTCTAAGTCTAAAAGCAAAAAATACAACACACAACTGAAAGAATTTAAAACATAAAAACGCGTTTTTTAAACGCAAAACTAAAAAGAAAAGTGTAAAAATTTCCCAAGAAATTTACATTTCAAAAACAATCACTGTAGAAGAATTTGCATAGCTACTTTTTAATTTTCAAAAGTGATCACAACTTATATGTAATCTTGAAAGTTTTGCAATAAAAGTATTTTTGCATTTTGGTGATCAACGGATATTATTTTTTTTATTTTTATGATTTTTGACTTGTTAAAACTGAAAAAAACAAAAAAAAAGCACAAAACAATTCTGACACTGATGTTTCCGCTCAAAGCTCTGGAGTGGCGCTGTTTTTTATAGCTCCAGAGTTTCGCCAAACCAAAGTTTCGCCCTATTTTTGTGCTAATTTCATAAATATTTAAAGGCTTGACCAATGATTATTTTGTCAATTTTTTTCAAAATTTATTGAAAACAATAAAAATGGTCCTAAATGCGAATAGAATAACTTAAAACATATTCTAAATTAAATAAAGGGTGGAAATTGGGAGCTGCAGGCATTTAAAGAAAAAAGATCCGGAGCGTATTAATTGAAAGGGTCTATTAAGTTTTTTAAATGTTGTTTCTTAGCAATCAAGGTCGGTCAAGCCACTTTTAGTAGAATAAGCAGGTAAAATTGCAGTTCATTTCGTTATTTCGCTGATATGTTATTTGGACAACAACAAACAAAGAATACAGCTGAAAAATATAAAACATAATATGTAATATTAACGGTTTTTCTTTATGTATATCACTGTTTTTTTTATTTATTGTTGTTTAAAAACGGATAGACCAATTAAATAACTAAAATATTAAATGCATTATTAAATTTAACTGGGTTGATTTTTTTGATTTCGTCTTCTGAATAAACCTATTATAATTTAAAAGGGCAGTATACTAATTTATGGTGTATTTTTTGCCTTTTAATTAATACTAACTGATGATCAGGGCTCATTGGGAAAAAATTTTAGTACCCCAAAATTAAATTTTCAACGATTAACAAGTTAATAACAACAAAGGTGGATATATATACCTTTGATAAAAAAAATACCGTTTGAAAAAAAATCATGATATTTGTACACCACTTTTCAAAATCAGCATTTCTACTACATGGATTATTAATAGAACTTAACAAAAATCATGCTAGGATATCAAAAAAATTAATTTTTAATATGGTTCAATTGCGAAAAATAGTAAATAAACACTGCCATTTAAAAAATATTTTTTACTTGTTTTTACAGTTGGTGTGTTTTTTGTATGCAATTACTCTGGTATTACCAGTTAGTTATTGAAAGTTTTATTTTTAGAAGAAGTGAACTACATATAAAAACATTTCGCTTTTTTATATTTTGTAGTTATAAAAATTTTGTAAACAAAAACGAAACCATACACCAAAGGCCTAACCTCATTTTTGGTATATGGTGGTTGTTTAAAAGCTTATTCAGTAAAGCAGTATTTATTTAAGATTTTATATTTTTTAAAAACAGTATTCATTTAATATTTCTCAAAATTCAACCAGATTTGTAATTTGAGTTTTTTGGTACACTAGCGTAATATCTGTTTAGTTTTTTTAATATCAGCTTAGAAAAAAACCAACAGTTTTTTCTAATAACTCATCAACCGATGGGAAGTAATTTTCAGTGCTATACTATTTTTTAGTGTGATCTGAATCATTGATTAGTATTAATTAAATCGCAATAAAAATACACCACAAATTAGTATACTTCAATTACAGCTTTAAAACATAATTACATGCCGCTGTTTATTATTTTACTTAACTGTTTTATTAGAATATATGAGATATTTATTTTTAGAAAAACTAAATTGTTAAAAATATATTCATTTTAAAGAAAACAATTTATATATCTCAAAAAACATCTCAAACACTCAAAACACATTTATAAGCGAAACAAAACATTATTTTTTGTTCATCACGCATGAAAATTTGTTGGAAATAGAAGTTTTACGAACTTAAATATGCAAATTTTTGTTTGATTCACAATAAACGTCAACAATAGATGGAACAATTTTTGTTGGATTCACAATTAACGTCAACAACGGGAGGCGGAATATCACGAGGGGAGTCACTTTAGCCCGGGATATTTTGACCGGGCGGTCAGTCTAGCCCGTGGACTCAAAATATCCCACGACACGGGCCTGGCTGTCTTGAATTCAATGTAAATAGGTATTTTTAAGCCCTAATTTTGCTCATTTTAAATGCTAAATCGAAAAATTTCGCCTCGGGCGGCTGGGGGCCCCCCGGTGGGGGCGGTCCACGCGCCGCCCCCTGGCCGCCTTTTAATTACGTTGGTTAAATAGGTCTCTTATTGTTTTTTTTTCTGTGTGTTTTTTTTTTAGATAATTTTTGTGAGTCTTTTTTATAAATATAATATATATTTATATTTTTAGTTTTTTATTTATTTTTTTTTAAAATTATTTATTATTGTCCCTTTAGCTATTTTTGTGGTTTTCCCAACCCGTAACAAGAGGCAATTGCTTTAATAGTTTGTATATACAACAAATATGTATAAAATTGATAAAATATCAGTTTGTGCCATGTAAACAAAAAGTTCTGTTAGATTTTTCGAGAAAAAACCCAGAAATTAAAAAAATTAACAAGGGTTTTAAACAACGTGCTAAGATAGCACCTAGTCAGCACGCGTTTAGTGGACACGCCCCTGGCGGACGCTTTGCGTCCGCCTGGCGCCGCTTTGCGCCGCAAAATTCGGCGCTTCGTGCCGCATTTATGTTCCGTTTTCAGTTTTCTAGAGTCTGGCCCCCACCTTTTAAAAATCCTGCACAGACCCTGGACATCTGTATGCTGGAAAAATCATTTTTAGCAAAAAGACGGGATCATCCTCGCTAACAAATGAACAAAGTGAGTTAAATGAGATATCATTGTAAAACGTACAAAATATTACATAAGGATTGAATTTAAAAAAAATAACAAATGATTCTAAGAAATACAGATAATAATTATTTGCCAGCCGTAGTGCTGACACGGGCTACTTGTAAATAAAAATATTAACATAACACTGATAGAATTTCATAAAAATATAAGCATTATATGTTACGATATATCAAAATTCAAAAAAAAAACAAAGAAAGAACTATTTCAAGAAAACATGAAATTAATCAATTATTCATGTATTCTTGACTATATTAAAAAAACACCTTTTTTATCAAAAGATGCTTCCCACCGACGGCCTTCCTGTGACCAACGGCCAATAGCAAGGGCGCGCTGTCCTATTGCAAAGAGTTATTGATTTTATAGGGCAGCGAGAAGTGTTCTTTTAGAAAATTTACATTTATGGAATAAAATTAAACATGCATAATATTTTTCCTTTTAGAAAATTTCCTTTATTTTTTAAAGCTTATGGAAAAAGCAGAATACTATAATAATGCTAATAACATTTTAATTCAAGTTTTCATGAAAATACTTGAATGCATTTTTTTAACTTACATCCATACACCTTCGCTTCACGGAGTCTTTGAACGTTAGATGAGTTCTAATTTCCGATTCAAATCCCTGCCAGTATTTCCAGCTTTGCCTGTAGGCCAATGGTGCGATATTCTTCTCGCATGAGATATTGTAAAAATCGGGCGTGTAACGACAGCAGCCCCTTTGTTCTTTGAGTTTCAGCATTTTTAAGTTCGGATTCTGCCACACCCAACGAGTTGGAATGTTGAAATAGTCCGTAAGTAGAAATCTAAAATATTCTGGCATTAGATTTCGTGGTCACTATGACCGAATAAGCCATAATTGTCAAAAAAATACTCATACCTGTGAATTTTTTTTATCTTTTACAAAAACACTATAAACGTTCTCAGTCATAGTCAAGTTCATTTGATAATGATTCTTACCCTTAGTAAAGGCGATTTTTTTTTACTTTTTTGTGCAACGATTTAAGCATAATTTTACCTTTTGAAAACATAAAGTTTTTTTTGCGTTTTGTGTTTGAGATTCATAATGAAAAATTAAAAATTTTGTCATGGATAATTTAAAAACGCTACGTTTTCCAAGAATGACAAATCTTCAAAGTCCGCGTTTATTTGCGAATATTTATTTTTATTTTATGGTTGAATAATATCTGTTAGTCAAAATGAAAAAGTGAAGACACGAAGGGACCAATTAAAATTGTGATGATGTTTCTTCAAATATAAGACCTAGAAATTTTTTTATCATCATAATAATAAATTAATCACTTAGTTGAAAAATTTATTTAGGTTTTACTAATAATTCATAAAAAAAACTATCCAATATCTTCACTTTTTCGCTATTAATTGCAGTATAAGTTGCAAAATTTCTAATAATTTTGTTAAAGTTGCCATTGATGAAAATATTGCGGTTTACTAATATTTTATTTGGCTATAGGTTAGATTCAGCTTTTGGTTGGAGAATTTCCCCCCACAGCCCGAAAGTTTGGTACCTGACAGATTCTTAAAGGTGCGGTGTCAACCGAGTCATACTTTTTGTCTTCGATTTTTAATAATTTTTGTGAACGCCTTAACCGACCCCTGCCCCCAATAGCCCACAAAAATTTTTTATCAAAATATCTCCAGTGGTTCAGGAGATATATCCCTCCGAAAATGGCATTTTTCGACAATTCTGTACTTGAAATATTGCTCAATGGGTATAAAAATTTAGGTTATAAAATATGCATTTAAATAAAACGGCTACTTTCTACTTTAATTTTGTACTTTGATCGTTAAGATTATAGTGCATTATTTGTTGAGATATTGCGTTTCCCGTATAAAAAACTCGCAATTTTTTTGCTAAAAAAAAACCCAAACGACGGCGGTGGTTTGATTAAGTTTGCCCAACAATTGGTCACCTGGTATTTTTAGCAAAAAAATCGCAGGTTTTTTGTACGGGAAAAGGAATATCTCGACAAATACTGCACCGATCTTAACGATCTAGATAACAAATTAAATTATAAAGTAGCCGCTTTCTTTGAGTGCATATTTTGTAATTTAAATTTTAATACCCATGGAGCAATCTTTCAAGTACAGAATTGTCGAAAAACGCCAATTTTGGAGAATCATATCTCCTGAACCACTGGAGATATTTTGATGAAAAATATTTTGTAAGCGATTGGCTTTTTGGCTGATTTCCCAAACCGGGGTAATCAAAAACATTAACAATATAAGTTGCTAAAAACCTTTCAGCTCGTCAGGGCCTAGTGTATTGAGCTGGTCAGGAAATCAAAGGTACACCCCAACCTTAGTTTTCTAAGGCCCTCACCAACTGAAACGTTTTTAGCAACTTATGTTGTTAATGTTTGGTAGATTTATTGCCCTGAGCCAGCCCAAATGGCGATCGCTCACTTTATTTAACAAACGTTTTTAGTCAAATTTTATTGAAGCAGACATACCGCAATTTTTAGTACTGCATCTGAACAATTTTGTTTAAAACCATGTGGAAAATTATAATACGAATGGCGAGATATTCTCGGGGTTGTAATTTTTAGATTGTTTTTTTGGCTCTAAATAGTGGGATAAAAATTAGCTTTTTTGTCGACTTTATATTGTATATAAAAACTGTAAACTTTAAATTAATAATTAACTTACGGATCTCTTCGAAATATCATAACGGCTTCGCGTTCTGTTTTTCTGGCGATTCCAACACCGGAAGCGTACTGAAAGAGGTTATTTCCGGTGCGGCCCACAAAATTAATGTAAACCACACCGCAGTTTCTTGACTGACCATTTTCCCAGCTTGCTTTTTTAATTTTTTCTACTGCCTGCCCTTACAATCCTTTTTTTAACAAACAAATTTTTAGGAACTTTCGTATAATGCAGAGTGGTTTTAGCTAGAATATATAACACAATAAAATGTCCAATGTATAGTAAATTGGTTAACAAAATTTGTCTAGAAAAGTCGAACATGCGCAAGCTGCCTTTGTTATTGTGCGAAATTATTTGCATGGCAAAAATAGCAGCATTGATTAAGTCCAAAGAAAGTAGCAAATTTTTTTAGCGATAAGAAAGCTAACACTGTGTGTTAAAAATTGCTGCTTGGAAGAACTAGCAGAAAATGGCGGATTTTTGTGAAAAAGGTGCAGAAGCAAATTTTTAGTGTACAGTCGGATATTTTCTTGTTTTATATATTCTTGTTTGATTAATTTCGTCATTAATATGGTCCGTAGTAAAATGCACATTCATAAAAAGTAAAATGAAGTTTAAGGTTTTTCCGGACAGTTTTCTTAAGTATGGAAAATCGCGATTTTTGGCATACGAGATCTCGTGAAATACAGTAATATTTCACTAAAAAATTTATATGAGTGTTAAAAAGGCAGAAATAACACGATTATAAAGTGAACATTCATTATATTATTGTAAGTAACTGAAATAATTGATACTAAAAATCAAATTGCAATGAATTTTTTTTAAAACCCTTAGAAATATTTACTGCACACTATTTATTAAAAAAACACTTCCAATAGAGAGACAGAGTTAAGTTACCCTCTTTTACGTACGTAAAAATTAAACTGAATATTGTTGTATTTATGGTTTAATAAAGAATTTTTCGTGAAAAATGGGGGTTAATTTTTTCAAAATTTCGTTAAAACTTCGATTTAATTTAATTCGGTAAAATTTAAAGCTCCAGATAGTATATTTCAATTGAAATTTATAATTTTTGGAAGGCCATAATATCTTTTTGTATTTTTTAACGCATAAATAGTTTTGTAGTGCGCCGTGCGTTTTATCCATGTTTTTCAGAAGGGTGGTTTATAAATCGCTTTTAGAGCTCATCATCGGTTGGTAGCATTAGGATAGTCGGTTAACGCGTCTTCAAATTTTTTGAAAGGTCCCGAGATCGATTCCCACATAAAACATATTTGGCCACAAATTTTTTTTATTTTAATAATATTTTTTTATTTTTTTATAATTTAAAAAATTTATTTCAATTCAAAAAAATATCATTATTGTAAACAAAATTTGTTGCCTGCTTTTCGCCAATTAGTCAAATTTTCGTCATTTGAATATCTTAAAATATTATAATACTCTATAAGTATAATAATTCAAAAATAAATTGTGTGTAAATAAAAATGGGTAATTTTTGCTCTTTATTGCAATTGGCTTACTACTGAACGCTCTGCAATAAAAACTGTCCGGAGAGACCTTAAGCATAGTTTTTTAATTTGAAGTGCTAAAAATAAATATGTCCTTTTAAATAAAATAATGTTTATTCATGGCAATAAAGACGAAAAAATATAAAATGGCTCTATGCGCGACGTTTCAACTCGGTAAAAAAAGGTCTTCTTCAGAAGTTTAAAAAAATATAAAATAAATGAAAAGCAAGCAAAAGCACAAAATTTGAAAATCTAAAAATTAAGATTTAATTATATGTCAAAATTACAATAAAAAACGAAAATATTTAAATTGATATGAAAACTAAGCAAAAATAGACAAAATTTGAAAATCTAAAAATTATATTATGTCAAAATTACAATAATAAATAAAATATGTAAATAACACTTTATATAGATAAAAAACTATTTATAACTTAAATTTTTCTAACAGAACTATTTATAAATTTTAGGAACTAATTTACAAATTTTAGTAGAATGAACAATTAAAAATCAAGAGTATTCTTATTAGTGAAGACAAAGCACGCTTCTTTAAAACAAAAAGAAAAATAACTTTTATTACGTACAAAAATTGATTAAAACTAAAACTGTGTCCACTACTTTTTAAGTGCAACTGCAAAGGCAGAAAAGACAGAGAGGAGTCATTAAGAGTACTATTTATTTATTGCTCTTTGATTTTCAGAAAAATGCTGTGAAAACGTATATGTGTAGTAAAACCTAAATAAAAAGCCCTGAAATTGTCACATGAAATTAAATATACAACACTGTTTTTTTCTTTTTTATTGTAATTTTGACATATAATAATCATAATTTTTAGATTTTCAAATTTTTGTGTTTTTGCACGCATTTCTTTATTTATTTTATATTTTTAAACTCCTCCTGATGAAGGTCCGTGTTTTATTGGGTTGAAATATCAAGAGTAAAGCCGTTTTATATATTTCTGTCTGTATCGCCATAAATATATACATTATTTTATTTAATCACGTCGGGATTTTAAGGACCCTGAAAATGTCATAGAGTATTCGTGATCACGTCATGGATGTTTTGCTCTGAAAGTGGCTGTAGGAGGAGCTGTTTTAGCCAATTAACGCTTGGGAAAACTGATCTCCAATGAATGAGAGATCTTTATTTTTTCCCACGCGCCAATTGGCTAAAAGTATGATTCTATAACGTGATAATTCTGTGAACTAAACACTGAACAACTTCCGTTTAAATGGCAGGGTTTTGACCATCGTGATAACCATCAAGACAGCCAAAAGGATTTCGTAATAGTAAATCTTTTTGTTTATGTATTTATGTTTATGTATTTCGTCCACAATTTTGATCAAAAATTTATGGTACAGCCGGACACCTATGATAGAACTAATAAAACAGCTAAAACTTGAAACTTAAACTAAAATCGAAATTTAATTAACGGTATTACTGAAAAATACGTTTATTACAAAATGAGTTAAATTTTGTTGTATTCAAACAATCTGTTGTAAATTTATGCATTTTTAAGGCTAAGTTATTTTTGGTTTCTTAATTAAGTGTAATCATCATTGATAAATTTTTAAGAATAGTGGTCGGAAACCATATCAACCAACACTTTCACATAAAAACAGTACAATATAAACTGTTTTTCTTCTTATAGGCGGCCGTAGCCAGGATTTCAATTGAGGGGGATTTTCTGGAAGGTGTTTTATACGTACCCACAAGGGGGTATCGGGGACGGCGGACGGGAGCCCCCCCCCCCCAGCGAGGTCAAGGGGCAGAGCCCCTTGTCAGGGAGGTCTGTGGAGCAGAATGCCCCCGGGGTGGGTAATTTTTTAATTTTAAGCTCTTAAAAGCCAGGGCCTATTTCATAAAGATTTATGTAATTGTAAATTAATAAACGCATTTAATTTCTTCTTATTTTATTAATTAAAAAATACATACGTAACTGTGGAATTTACAGAATTTACAGACATGGAATTTTTTAATTTCTAAACGCAATTTTTTTAATATACCTTTAATTAAAAATACAAAAGAAAAATATGCGTTTATTAATTTACAGCTGTAAATTAATTACAGGCAATTTTTATGAAATAGGCCCCAGGAAACAATTTAAGTACAAAATTTTTATTTTTTCTCTTTTTTTAATAAATACAACAAAATAAAAATATAATAATATAGTTTTAGGCATTTTATTACCGTTTTAATTAAAAAAGAACAAACGTTTTCGAAAAATAAAAAAGATTAAGTAATTGAAGAAGACGATTTTAAAGTGAGTAACCAAAGCATTTACATAATAAAAAATTCTAAGAAAACCGCTTTTTTATACTAAAAAAATTGTTGAATCGTGATTTCCTGCTCTTTGATACTGCCGCTTTAATGCAAATCATTTTATACAAAATAAAAATACAATATTTTTAAACTCACTGCACTAATGTTTTGAATTATGAATAATATTATTTTTGTATATAGGAATTGTCACGAACCTAAATTACTCCTAATAATACATTTTAGATAGCTTTAATACATCGCAGAGCGATTTGGAAAAAAAATTTTTTTTCTAATTTTTTAAATAAACCAGAGGGCAAAATTTTTTGACTTCCAAGAATTTGAGGGGAGATTAATCCCCCAAACCACCCCCCTGGCTACAGGGCCCTGTAAAACATTTTTTGCATTTTTAAAGTACATATAAGTCCTTTTTTGAGGATGCAGTTTTTTTCTTAATAGGTACTTTAATCATAATCAGATTGCTATGGGCTTACGTAAATTACTGAATTATTGAACCATTTTTTGCTTTTAAATTCCAGACTCCAATCCGTGAATTTATCGTTAACAACCATAAATAAAGCTGTAATAGCAATAAATAAAATAAATATAAAACCGTATTTCGGCCAACAATACGTCGAGTTTTCATACAGCATTTCAACTGAGCAGAGAGTTTCTGACTGCTGTGTCATTCCTCTCGAATAAGACGCAAGGCGTTAAGTTAATCGTAAAAACATATCGATTAAAATGTTTTCTTTGTTTTGAATTTATTGTTAAGTGAACAGAAACAATCGTGAAAATAGCATAACACATATAATATCGTTTTTAGTTTTTAAGGAAATAATATATTGATTTGTTCACGACAATTTGTTTTTGTGGTGGGACACCGGGCATTAAAATATTTATTGCTAACTATGGCCCGGTTGCACCATAACTACTTAAATTAAGGAGGATACTTAAGTGGCTGTAAATCCGTATAATGTATACACATTCACGGCCACTTTAAGTAGTCTACTTAACTTAAGTAGTTATGGTGCAACCGGGCCTATAAGTCTATAATTTTAAATTTTAAAATGAATTCGCACTTCAGCGCATTTGTATATCCTTTGTGATGTCCTTGTTCATAAAAGCTGGTTCATTTCAAAACACCGTGGCTCTTTTGTGTCTGAATCATTTAGACCAGTCATTTTCTATTGATTTTTATAGAACTTACCCAAGCTAACCTGCACAAAACTTATATTTGCTGATATTTAACTACTCAGTAAATCCGTTAGAGACGTCAATATTTAAATTATACGTCAATTAGCAAAAAAATTTTAATGCGAACAAAAAAGTAAAAAAAATTAAATACGAAGAATTTTAAAGAAAATGCGCTGCTTTTCTGAAATTAATAAAAAAACTATCGGAGTTTTTATTTGCTTTGTAAATTGCTTCATTGATTCGTTTTTGACATAAGTTAAATGTTCAATTTTAGGTGGTAAAACGTTCAATTTTTTGGACTGAAAGAAGAGTTTGCTTTGAGTTAACATGATAAATTTTCAAGAAAAATGCCAAATTTATCTTTAAAAAAGCACTGTCTGTCACAAATCATGTTTTAATATCATCACTGTTTACCGACAATTTTTTAATACCGAATCTATTCATTTCAAATTTATTTTTAAGTTTGTTGAGACAAAGGCCACAAGATTTTCAAATTTAAGCCGAATAATATTAAAGGAGCACTTATTTTTGGGCTCAAAATCACAATAGGTAAACATTATCAAGAATATATAGCGCAGGAGAATGTTCGATTGTTCACTATTTTGTTTGTTAAAAATTATATTAGAAAAGTCGCACATGCACAACTTTGTCTTGTTCGGCTATGCAAACATTATCGCAGTGTGAAAAACATAGCATTGAGAGCAATGAAATTAACATTTTTTACTAAAAAAAACTATAAAAGTGCGTTACAAATCGCTGCGCGGGGAAACTAGCTGAAAATGTCGGATTTTTTAAAAAAAGTCGCATAAAACTTTGCAAGTGCGACTTTTCCTGCAATAATTTGGTCAAAATTTAGAGTAGAGTCGGGTATTCATTCTCTTGTGCAGTTGTGTAACATTCTTGACATTATTAAAATTTAAATGCTACCTATAATAATTTTAAAAAATTCTAGGCTTAATTTTTTTTAGTTTTTATGAAGTTTACTGTGTGTCTTATTACGTCAAATCAGCTGATTGGATTTTTTATTAATCCATCATATCATAGCAATTTCCCTTCCCTATCCATACCCAGTGGCAGAACAAATTCACGGCCTGACAAGGACAAAAAATATAGCGAAACCCAGACAATCCTAGACGCCATTGCGCAAAAATTATTGCATTATCGCAAAACGTATCACAGTTCAACCTAGCATTTGCACATGTGACTTTTTCTAAGAAACACTTTGTATTTGTTTTCCTCCAAAACCGGTCCCACTCGCAGCTGTAAAGTGCGACTTGAGACCTATTTTATCCGTTGACGTGATATGATGACATAAGCATTCTCGCAAACTCCGCCACAGTTTATGTTACTTTGTGCAAAATGTGATTGTTTTTGCGAACCACTGCGCAGCGAACGTTAATAATCTCCGAAGAACTCGATCGACCAATGAGCGTGCGAGCGAGTCTCCGACAGCCAATCAGTGAGCTTGGGTGTGACGTGGATTATTGACGTTTCGGGCTGCGCTCTCTCTCCGCTCCCTTTTCACCCAACCAGCCCAGCCGCATTCGACCGGGTTTTCTCATTCTATATAATTCTGTCTGCGTCTTGTTCACGTGTTTTGCATCGTTCTCTCTCCCCCTTTCTCTCCAACGCATTAAGCCTCCACAAGCTTACTGCGCCTTCTAGATCTTTCGAGAGAATACAAAGCGGAATAGAAGAAGAAAAGAGAAGCTAAAATATTAGCCGATTAACTCCCAAAAAGTACAAAAATGGCTGCCTCTCTTGTTTTAATTGTGGTGCTGGGCATTTTTGCCAAATCAGAAGCTTTTTCCCAAGCCAAAGCATGGTATTACTTTTATTATTACAATTATTTTTTTATTCTAACTTGTTTTATTAATGCAATAAGTATTGATTGGTTTAAAATTATACAATCTACTTTTTTTTAAATACAAGTTTTAAGAAAATAAAAAGGGAAAATGTGTGATGCATGTGTAAGATAAAAATCAAATGTTATAAAAAATTTAATTAAAAACGTTGTTTTAGCAAAATATTTTGCGAAGGACCTATTCTGGAGGCCGTTCAAATGGCTAACATTTTCAAAGATTCAAAAGATTTTGTTGATATGCCTCTTCGGTATGACGTAGGTAAGTAACTGAACTTGTTTTAACCGAATAAAACGAAATTCGGGAATACCTGGTACTAATTTATTTGGGACAAATAAGTAGTGAGAACTGGTTTTCATTTTGAATTTAAAATTTTTTCGAAAACTCGATAAAACTCAATACAGTCTGAGATTTTCTAAAAACCCCCAACCAAAATCACGAAGTCAAACTGAACTTTATTATAATAAGTTTTATTTATTTATCTTCTTTATTAAGTGTGTATTTGAAAGGATATTCTGGTGATTCTACATCTATATATAATATATACATATATACATCCGGAGCTCCGGCAATTTATTACACCGGAGCTTCACTTCTTAAATGAGGGATTTCAAACTTATTTAAGCTTAATATGGTCTTAAATTTTTCTTTCCGCACTTTAAGAATTTTTATTTGTGTAATAAGCTTTGGAAAAAATATAGTTCACTAAAAATTTTTGAAAAAAATAATCTACAGCATTACTGACTGTTATATTTCATGCAATTAGTACCAAATTAGGAGCTCCGGTGGTTGCTCTGCAGCTCGGAGCTCCTGGAAACATCACTACTAAGCGTAATATTCGTTGAAGCCATGTTTGAGACGTGAAGTGAAATACGCAGCACTTTTATTTAAATATGTTTTTTTAACTTCAAAAACTTTGTAATTCGGACTCTTAGCCTAGTTCATACTTTCGAAATGTCCACAAGACTGATTTTAAGCTTGCAGACCTGTGCACGGTCTGGAAATGCCCCCCCCCCCGTTTTATTGGAACATTTGCCCCCCCCCCGTTCCTATTGCCCCCCCCCCTCCAAAAAAATGAAAAAGTACCCTAAAAATATGACGCCATTTTTGACCTATGATGACGCCATCATCGCGAATTTTTTGCAGTTTTTAGCCTATTTCAATGTATTTTAAGCCATTTTAGTCCTATTTTTACCTAATTTTCGCTTTTTTGTCCCGTTTTTCCCTTTTCCCTTCTTTTTTTCTCCTTTTTTTCTCTTTTTCTTGTTTCCCCCCTGCTTGCCCCCCGTTTTATTGCCCCCCGTTTCAAAAAAGTTGCCCCCCGTTCCCGCCATTTTGGAATTGTCCCCCCGTTTTAACCAGTGGGGGGGCAGTGCACAGGTCTGAGCTTAGTTTATAATTCTTCCAAAAAAATTCCAAAGGCTAAAGTTCAAAAGAAAATTTTTGTAGTGCATTTGAACTTTTGCCTTTGGACTTCTCCCTTTTGACTCTTTGGACAAAGTTTAAACTATAAGCTTTATTTTTAACAACATTGCAGCCGTAGTAAATTGATATAAATATTATGTGAAATTTTCCAACTGCTATTAAAACTTTCTTTTTTTATGATTTTTTTAACTAAGCTTTTGTTTTACAGCCGCAGTCCATATAACCATTTAAGTTTTTTTTTTGGTTTTTAAAGTATCCTCCTGCATCCTTTATTTAGTTTTATTAATAAATAACGCCAATTTTAAACAAATTTTAAAAATTAACGGTTAAAATGTAAACAATTCTTTCGCCTAAAAGTGTAAATATAGAAATGCTATTGTGTAAAGTGTAATTTGGGTCAGATTAAGGACGCGTTTTCCTCTAAAAAACTTGCCCCGCTGTGTAATAACTTATAATTGATTGCGTTGCATTCAATTAATGATTTACGACAAATGACACTTTTACTTTTGCGATTACTGTATCAGGGCAGACAGACTGTCACTGTTACTCTTTGCTAGACAAGCTGCAAAAATTTAAGCTGTAAACAATGCAAGTTTTGTATACATGCACTGCATGAAGATTGATAATGTTTAGTCTGTCGAGGAATTAAAAAAAACGTGACTTTAAAAATTGTAGATTAGTTAATTATTAAAAGTTGGAAAACAACTATACGTAATACATCATCTTGCTCGATTTTTGTGAAATAATTATGATATTTAATAAATATAAGTAAAAAAACAAACTAAGAAAACGGTGGGAAGGGAAGGGTTAGATTTTATTCTTAAAAAGGAAGAAAGAGTTTAAACTCCCATCTGCTTCGTCCTCCCCAAACCTTGTTATACCAAAAATTATATTTTTGGTTATACGATGTCACTCATAATGTATTTTTAAAAATGTATAAAAATGCACGCTTTGATAATGTATTTATAAAAAAAATCTAATATAAGAGCCTTTACATGATTTTGTGTGAAAATACAAAAATGCGGTGTAAATATTCTTAGTCGTATATCTAAAGCGAAGCTGCTGATGCAACAGCCGATGTTTCTGACGTAATTCCTTTTAACTGCTGAAAAGCCTTTATGTGGGAGGGGAGGGTGTGGGTGAAAATGCATTCTTATGGAATTAATAGAATGAATTAAATTTTTGGTGCATACTGTAGTTAAAAAAATTGCTTAGAAGCTTTTTTAAAGCCCAAAAAAATTTGAAAGTTAAAACTGAATTATTTCCTTTATTAAGTATGGTATCAAGCGTTAATTTCCAAAATATTAGAAAAATTATATCCAAAAGAACTATTTTTAACGCGTTTATTAGTGAAACCGTCTAAATTTTAGAAAAATAATGTCTGTATGTAAGCAGTTTTTTTGTAAGCGGAGGTTGAACGCTGATTTATAAAAAGTTAAAATCTCAAAAATACTTTCTTACAAAAAAAAATTGGTCAAAAAATAAGACTGCGTTTTTTTTATTTTAACCAACCCCTAAATGGGTTCTTAACCCCTTCACTTTGGATCAACTTGCCGATACATGCCGCCAAAAACTTGACCAATGTATTTTTTTTGGTTCAGCCCCTTAGTTCTTGCTGGCTATGTTGTGCTTATACTATGTAATTAAGCTTAGAGCTCTAAAAGTATATGTTACATAAAAACCGTTTTTACAACTTTTAGATACAACCATTGATGCTTTCAATGCTTTACCAAGTCACAATGATACTGAAGTCATTAGAAAATTCGTCGACGACTACTTTTTACCCCCCGGTAACTATTATTTCATAATAATAGGGTAACTGACTTAAATTCGGCCAGCCTTAATTTCGGCTACCGGCTGTTATTTTTGTCATACACAAAGTTATGAAATAAAATGCATATGGTTAAATAGATGACATGAGGATCTATCCAAACATAAGCATTTCATTATTTCACTTTCGCATAGCAAAAATAACAATCGGTGGCCGAAATTAAGGCTGGCCGAATTTAAGTCAGTTACCCTACAGTTTGCTTAATGAATAGTACTAAAAGTAGAAAATCGAAATATTGCATGTCATTTGAAAAAATAGTGTATAATATCAATTTGAAGATCCTATCAAACTACTACTTAAAATAAAGTTTTTCTGCTCTCAAACACACCATATATGTAATTTAATCACAACACATCAAATCAAATGTAGAAACACAATTTTATTTTTCAAAGTAGTTAAACAATCGCGACAATTTATGCTTGCAAAATGTATTCAAAATGTAATGTATGATTACAAATTAGACATCAATTGCGCATTGATTTATGATAATTTCTTATTATTGTGTAGTGTGCAACACTGAATCGCATTTGTTTTGAGTTTGATATTGTGTAAAATAAAATGATAATGAACAGCAACTCCTATTTTGTATAGAGATATTGGTAATAAAAAACAAAAAACAAATCATATACACTTAAATACATTTGCATGTATAAATAAATGCGGTTTGTTTTAGTCACCTATAAGAAATAAATTATTAGATATTTTACGGTCCATAATCATATCATGTCTAATTTAGGTACGGAGCTGGAACCGTGCCACCCCACCGACTTTTTCATTTCTCCCGTGGAATTCGACGTTATCCACGATCCAGTTTATAGACAGTGGGCCAAAGAAATCCACATGAAATGGAAGACTCTGTGTCGACGGGTGGGTTTTATTTGTTGTTTTACTTGTGTTTTTTCTTTCGTTTCACATTAAAGCAGACATTGTAACATGTTCCAGGTTCATTGCGTGTTATGTATTGTTGATGTTTCTTGAAAGTGTGTATTCTATTTTCAGGCTCTTTTATAATAACTTTCCAGGAACGAATCGATTGACTTGTCGGCGGAAACGCGGAGTGGAAATAACCTCGGGAGAGCGAAGAAAAAAACACCAGCAATCGTTCAAACAATTTTTACTTGGTTAAATCGCGCTTTATAGCACGAAACTTGATTATTTTTCGTTTGGTTTGACGCTAAATTTTTTAAAAACTTTTTAAATTATTTTTTTAAATTTTTTTTTTTTGATATATAAATATTGTCGAGAATTCCGCATTTTATCGTGGTGGGAATTTTTAATGCTGGTTGAACAAGCACATTTCTAGCATCCTTGTGCCTATTTAGATATAACCGAAACTCCGCCCAGGACCTCTCCAGCGTTCGTCCGTCGATCCGGAAATGACGTGGAAATTCCTCGCCTCTTCGCTCCGTAGCTCCGTGCATTCTATCTACACACCCGTCGTAACTGAGTGAACTAACTCGTGAGTGTTCTGGAGGCATCAGGAGAGGAATTTGCATAAAAGCCGCTCCGGGACCTGTCCTCCGATGGGATGAAGAAAGCAAATTCCAGGATTGGTAAAAGAGGGCGTTTTACACTATTCGAAAGCTTGCTAGACTAAACAAAAAAAAACCGGCCCAACAAATCTGACAAATATATCAGAAATTGGGACTTTGACTCTTAAAGACTTTAAAAAAAGAAATTGCTTGAAATTGTAGTTCGCCCTCTGTTACAGATAGGCATAGGGCATAGGTTTCCCCTTATTAGGATTAAGAGTAGTTTTAATTTATTTTTTCGGTGAGTTCTCAAAATGGAACTAAGGGGTAAGTTTTACTCTAAGCTTAGGAGTAGCGCTCCATAAAATATTCAATTACAAAAAAAACTGTATTTACTTCTAATCATTTTTTCTTGCAGCCAACAAGAAGCGTCCCTTGCATGGAGTTATAGGCAAAAGGGGTCCCGATTTGCGCCTAAGTTCTAAAAAAATTAAATAAGAAGTCTCAGAGACTGATTTTGCGTATGTTAATTTTTACGTCGCCTAGGCCCCAGCTTTTATGTTTACATTGTACTGAAAAATTACCGCTGTGTATCTCAAATAACATATTATTTGGAAATACCGAGTTCAGTTCCGTGACTGTTAAAAATGATTGATTTTAACAGAATATCAACGGTCTTGACAATCATGATTCATGAAAGTAAAATTGAGAAGCTTTGAATTAAATAATCGTCATTCTTTAAACAACCCATCGAAAACTGCAAGTTTTTAATTAAAAGTTCTCTCTCCAAGAAAAAAACTTAATTATTTTGTTTTGTTTTTTATGTAAATATTATAATAAAATCGTTTAATAACCATAAAATTTATTCGAAAAAAAACTAAATCAAGTTTTTACATTACGATACTTATATTATGCGGTAATCCTTCAGATTTATTTTTTTGCAGCGCTGCGTTTAAGAAACGGTATCAACAAAAGGATGGAAAAAACTAAAATTAAAACCTAAAATTTGCAAAAAAAAACAACCTTTATTGTATTATTAAACCATGGTTACCTTTTTCTTTTTATCAAATGAATTTTATATTTTATAACTTTTTCAAGAGTTTTTTGCTAGCTTTAAAATGAATTTTTCAGCACTATTATCGTAAAGTTTTAAAAATTAAATGCTAAAACCATAAGATCTTCCCGTATTGTTTTTACCGTTTCTTTGGGTTTTGTGCGATTGCGCGGCTGAGAGTTAGGCCCCCCTTGGACTTCCAGCAATCAAAGGCTGGAAAGCAAAACAAAAAAAAACCGGCCAGCGTGCGAAGATTTGCGAGCAATAAGCAAGCCGACGAGTTTTAGCTAACAATATTAGCTAAGATTTGCCTGCAATGTGTACGAAAAATTGCATTTTTAACTACGCCATACAACGTGCCTTCAAAACCGCTTAAGAATCGCTAATGACTAAGAAAGGTAATGCGCTATTATAATTTATTAGCTGGGTATAAAGAGACTTTTTACATGTAATGCCAAATTTAACAGGTTTGATTAAATAAATTATCAAGTTTTGGGTATATAGTTTTTGAGCTAAATAGAAGTTTTTTAGGAGGAATTTTAAAATTGTGCTTAAAGGGCTAAAAAACTTATTAAAGGGAAAACTGGATTGAGATAGGGTATGTGAATCCACAAAATGTTTAAATTGGGGTACGGTATGATGTGTTGTATAATGAATGTGATGTGGAGGGGAATTAGCGGGGCTTAAGCGAAAGCTAAGGCACGTTGTACTGCGGCAGCCGCGCGCACAGGCAAATTTACATCTCCGACCTCGTATTAATTTCGTTTTTTTCGTTTATTTCAGGTGAAAATCGACGTTAAACTGAATCCTGAACGCTATTCTTTGATTTACGTGCCTCATCCCTTTATCGCGCCAGGGGGTAGATTCCGGGAGTTCTACTACTGGGACACTTTTTGGATCGTCAAGGGACTTTTGGCATCAGGCATGAAAGAGACGGCCAAAAATATGATCAGGAATCTCGGGCATATGGTTAGAAAGTAAGGGACTATATAATAATAATAATATAAAAATATATTAATTAAGTAATACAGACCTGTGCACGGTCTGATACATTGGCTGCCCGTTTTTGCCCCCCCCCCGTTTTTCTGCCCCCCCCGCCCAAATGAAGTCCCTTATGCGCCTTTTTGCCTTGATGCGCCTCTCGCGATTTTTGCGTTTTTGCCTTTTCTGTATTTTGCCTTTAGACCTATTTTTACCTTTTTCCGCTTTTTTTGTCCCTTTTTTCTCTTCCCTTTCTTTTTTTCTCTTTTTTTCTCCTTTTTTTCTCTTTTTTTTCTTTCCCCCTGCTTCCCCCCGTTTTATTCCCTCCCGTTTCAGAAGTTTCCCCCCGTGCCCCCCCGTTTTGGACTGCCCCCCCCCCCCGTTTTACCCCGGGGGGGGGGGCCGGTGCCAGGTCTGAGTAATATTGGATATCGGGGTCCAGGAGTTACGCTTCCTCCCTCTTAGTCGATTTTTGGCGTTTAATTTAGAGAAAAAATCGCCCTAAGCTAAAATAAATGAGGCACCTACATACCTGTGCATTGCCGCCTTTCCCCTCCTCGAGTGTTTTATCGCGATGAGGGAAAATTTTTTGCAACAAGGAGGGGGAAAGCAAAGGAGAAGGAAAAAAGAGAGAACAAAAAAGCGAAATTTAAAATTCTTAAAATTAAAAATTAAAATTCTTAAAATTCGTTAAAATATGCTAAGAACAGCAAAATTTTCGCGAAAATATAGGTCAAAATAGCGCAATTTTTAGTACTTTTTAGTTTTTAGGCGGGTAACGAAAAATAAAACAGGGGGGACGGGGACAGCAACTAATAATAGTATTCCGGGGGGCATTTCCAGACCGTGCACAGGTGTGCGCCTATAAATATTACAAATAGCAAAAACAAATATAGTGATTAATTGATTAATAATAAATTGAATATAAATTAATTTAGGTTTGGATTCGTACCTAACGGGGGTCGTATTTACTATTTGAAGCGCAGTCAACCGCCTCTGCTACCCTACTGCGTCCAGACTTACTATGAAGCTACGGGCGACATGAATTTCGTGTACGAAATGCTCCCCCTGCTGGAACGGGAGATGATGTTTTGGGAGGTAAAAAAATTGTAAAACTTTTATTATCTGCACTCTACACCAGTTCGAAAATATAGGTTTTACATAGATAAAAAGAAATTATACCAAAAGTTTGTTAATATATACTCATTCACATTGATTTTGATATTTTTTAATCTAGAAATGTGGTGTCCCAATTTAAAACTTATGCAAGAATGGTCATCGTGAAAGTCACCTTTTTCGTAAACTAATTTTTGCCAAGTAGTGCCAAATTTAAGTATAATATTCATACAAAAACCTCTTGCGTTAAAAATTTCCCGACAAAAAACACGTAGTTGTTTCGAAACGTAGTAACAAATAAAGACAAGACATTCCTACTAAATTGGGAATATCGCCTGAAAACATTACCTTACTTAGAAATCTGCAAAAAATCAAATAAATATACAAATAATATAATAATTGTTGATTAGCGTATTTGAGTTTAATTTAATTATAATTAAATATGTTATTGTATTATTCGCAGGACAACCGCACGATCGCGTACAAAAGCGACGAAGAATCGGAATTCTTCCGGTTCTTCCACTACAAGGTCCAGGCCACGGCTCCCCGCCCTGAGTCTTACCGCGAGGATTTGGAAACCGCCGCCCCATTCCACGATTGTAAGTTTGATTTAATTAACAATTAATTAACACTGATAATTATGTTCCCATAGATTGGAAGCTCCGAAGCTGCAATCTGTTTTAGAATCTTTGTTAGAAGACTATCAATTGAGTTTGATTTGAAAACTATTTATTAATGAAGCTGTGAATACTTATTTAGTGTAGGTAACTACAAAAGTTTTTTTTGTACCTAAGTATTATAACGTTCATTTCAGCTGCCAAGAAGCACCAGATCTGGTCGGATATCGCGGCGGCCTGCGAAACCGGTTGGGACTTCAGCACCCGCTGGTTCGGGGTGGAGGGGGAACACGCCGGCACCATGGAGTCCATCCGGACGGAAAAAATTGTACCCGTGGACTTGAACGCTTTCATCTGCGGGAGCGAGAAGATCCTGGCCGATTTCCACGCCCTTTCAGGTAAGTGTTTAGTTTTTTTTTCACAAGAAAATTGTTATACGTTTAATAAAACAATTGGTCAGATTTTTTTTTAAGTGTGTGTTTAAAGTTTTTGGCCCCCATTTTCTTCATTCCCGGAAAAAGCTATCTCTAAAAAAGTGTTCATATAAATGTAGGTTATAATTGAAATTTTTGTTTTTTTAAAAAAACGTGTATAAATAATTTGTTTGTTTTAGGTAATACATCCATGGCGGCCTATCACACGCAACTGCACGATTTTATGAAACACGGAATCTTCAAATCCTTCTGGGACCACACGGCTGGCACTTGGTTCGACATCGACTTGGAGCGAAACACGCGCTCCAGCCGATTCTACGTCTCCAACCCCACGCCGTTGTTCACCGGATGCACCCACAATTCACCGGTACGTTTGATAGTTTCTACCCTTTGTGCAACAGCTTCAGCCCTCACTTTATTGGCTAAGGAAAGAACGTTTACTTTCAACGCTCTTTTATATTTGTCAGTATTTTATTTAACATTATTTACCTAGGTTTGTTCGTTGTTCCTCACTTGTTCCTAGACTTATTGATCTATTAATTATTTACCTAGACTATAGAAATTATTTACTTTTATTGTTTTTTTAATTCTTTAACGTATAATAACAAGCCTTGTGTTTTTTTAGGATGTGGCTAAGAAGACAGTAGAATATTTAACAAAAACAGCAGCGGACTCATTTCCCGGAGGCCTTCCGACAAGCTTTGAATTTTCTGGTAAATTTTGACCAAAATGTTAAAGCTTATTTTCACATTTTGTAATATTGTTCAATTAAACATTTATTTATAATTTAAAATTCAACTAAAAAATACTTCAAGTAAATTTTTAAATATAAAATCTATTTTGCTCGAAAAAGTTACAATATTATTGTGTTTAACTAACTTATGAAATTATTTGTTGATTGTTTTATTATTTTACTTATTTTAATTACGAAATCTAAACTAAATAAACTATCATTTTTAAGTTAATCATTGGTAGTCAATTTATGAGTCGTATTAACAAAAACCACATAGGCACAGCTAACAGGGATAACCTCCTAAAAATTACCTCCGCAGTTTTCTTCCTAAGCCTACGTGTTACTAAAACAAAGAAAAACCTAACAAAACAAGGTTAACTTTAATCAAATAACCCAGCGGCAAAAGTTCAAGTTTGTTTTTAAGGTTTTGCTTAGACTTAGGAACACATAGGCTCAGGTTAGAAAAAAGCTGCGGAGGTAAAATTTGCTGAGGTAATAGTTAGCCATGCACACGCCCAGCGTGTGCATAAACAACTTGACGGGTGAGCTTATGACACGTCGGCAAGCCCGCGCCGGCGTGGCCACTTCGTAAAAACCAATACATGTTACAGGCCTGTTGACGGTCTGGAAATGCCTCCCCCCGCTTTATTGGAGGATTTGGCACCCAATCGTTTTATTGCCCCCCGCCAAAAAATGAAAAAAAATACCCTAAAATTATGACGCCATTTTTGACCTATGATGACGCCATCATCGTAAATTTTTTGCAGTTTTAGCCTATTTCAATGTTTTTTAAGCCGTTTTAGACCTATTTTTACCTTGTTTTCGCTTTTTTTTGTCCCTTTTTTCCCGTTTTCCTTCTTTTTTTCTTCTTTTTTTCTCTTTTTTTTTCTTTCTCGCCTGCTTGCCCCCCCCCCCGTTTTATTGCCCCCTCCCGAGTTTCAAAAAAGCTGCCCCCAGTGCCCCCCCGTTTTGGACTTCCCCCCAATAAAACCCCGGGGGGCGAGCACAGATCTGTGTTATTTTAGTTATAATATAATAATTAATATTCATTTCGTTCAGGTCAACAGTGGGACTCTCCAAACGGCTGGGCGCCCACCAACCACATCGTTATTGAGGGTTTGCGCAAGATGGCGGAGACCTACAATGACCACGCCTCCGCCGAAGTGGCCTTCCGCTACGCCGACAGCTGGGTACAAACCAACTACTTCGTCTACGTCAGGAGTGGAGGAAAAATGTTCGAAAAGGTACGCACGCTTTCTATACCTGGATTAGCTGTTTCGAGAGTTTTGTGTAGAGATGTGGTTTTTTTTAGAAGTTTTTTAGTGATGATTCCCGCAGCTCCGCCATTTTTTTACTCATTTTTTAAAGAAAATTCTATAGATTATTTTGTCAACATTTTTTCGTAATCTTATTTTTTAAATCTTTTCGGAAACGATGAAGATCGTTCAAAAATACGAATAGAATAATTTAGAACTATATTCAAAACTTAAATAAGCTTTAAATCGTTTATTTAAGGGAAAGAGCTCCAGAGATCTTTTTGTTGTATATTATTCAAGAATAGAAATATCATTTATTTGTATATGAACACGAAACGGAAGGAAATACACCCTTCAAATTCGAAATAAATGTTTAAAGAGGTAACCCCACTTCCTTTCCCTCTTTCCACCCTTAATATTTTGGAAAATTAAATAAATTAAATTTTAATGCTTTCTAAACAAACTAAAAAACTCTGTCCTTTTTATTTATAGTACGATGTTGAATCTGAGTACAGTACGGCTGGTACTGGTGGTGAGTACGAAGTACAAGAGGGATTTGGTTGGACAAATGGCGTCATCTTGGATCTGTTGCTCACTTACGGAGATCGGCTTAGAGCTCCCCAAGTAAGTCTACTCTGCCCTGGTGTTTTGAGGTAGTTTGTGCACTGGCAATTTTTTTAAAAGTACGGGAGACCTGTGCACTGCCCCCGGCGGTTTTATTGGGAAGGGGGGAATTTTAAAACTGGAGGAGGGGGCGGCAACTTTTTTGAAATGGGTGGGGGCCATAAAATGGAGGGGGCAAGCGGAGAAGAAAGAAAAAAGGGGAAAAAAGCGAAAATAAGGTAAAAATAGGTCTAAAATAGCTTAACATGCATTGAAATATGCTTAAAACTGCAAAAAATTGGCGATGATGGCGTCATAATAGGCGAAAAATGGCGTCATAATTTTTGGGTACTTTTTAATTTTTTGGCAGGAGGGGGGGCAAATCCTCCAATAAAGCGGGGGGCATTTCCAGACCGTGCACAGGTCTGAGTACGGTATATTGAAATAAAACTAATCTGGTTAGTAAAAATTTTTACGTAAATTTGGTCGCTAATACTAAATAAAAACAAAAAATTCTATGGTAATTTTTATATTTTTGGGAGTGATAATAAATTGAAATGAACAGAATGGGAGCAATAGCTTGGAGAATTGATATTAAAGACAGTTTTTCTATTTTCAAAAGAGAAATTCAAGACTATCACTTGTTAGAACTTTTCGGTGAATTTATTTTGCTACCTTGTCTAAAACATGCCCGCTTATTTAATTATTAAACTCATCAATAAATATGCTCCGGGGGGATATAGAGACTAAATTGTCGGGGTAACTGGACTGAATATTGATAAAAAGTTAATATTATATCACTTGATTAAAATATGTTATTCAGCTTTGACAATAAAGAATGTACAAAGTATAAAAAGTTATTGGGTTTTTAGTAAAAATGTTATTTGTGACACTAAATTTAAATCATAAACTATATCAAACCTTTAAATTACCTGTTTGTTATAAGTGAATGAATACTGTCTTACTAATTGACAATACTTTGGTTATAGGCTCACTCCTTCTTTTTCGCCAGGCAGCAGAAGAACTTAAGGCTGGCCCTGGTTTCTCCTGTACACGTCCCTCTGGAAGACCATAATTCTGAAGATGTTCAGGTGGAGGATATTCCTTTTGAAACCACCACGACCGAAATTTACGAGCCTTCTCTACTGGAATCTATCAAAACCTACCTACTAACATAAAATGTTAATTTTTCAAACTTTTCCCAAAACACCGGAATGTATTTTGGTACTAGTGCTAGGCGTACGCCTAAACAACTTACTAGGATTCAAAAGCCTCAATTCGTCTACGAGCTTACTATTTCAGCACAGCAGTAGGAACATTTTCTTTAGTTTTACCTTAGATGTTACAAGCGAAATAGTCTTAACTGTTATGTCACCTCAAGAAGATGGATATGGATGTGTGGCTAATACTTATAAGACTTGATAGTTATAATACGCGATGTTCGTTAAGTTTGAGCTCAAAGCTTCCGTGTACAAGTGCTTTAAACTGAAGCGAACACAATTGTTATTCACTATTTTTATCACGAAGCTCAAACTGCTCAAATAAAACGGGTAACTCAACTGATAACTATCAAAGGTAAAAATGGTGTCTCGGTTGTCGCTTCCAGCGAAACGAATCAGTGAAAATGTTAAGTTTTTTTGCTATTGAAGTTGCGTAAGATGTTAGTTACTCTTTACTTAGTAGTGATAAATTCGGACTGGAGGAGACACCATAGTCAGGACTTGTGAAACCATAGTCAGGACTTGTGAAATTATGCAAAGTTGTGTTAACTGATAGAATCAATGGAACATCAACGAAGCCACAAGACAAAATAAAAGAGTTTCTGTACGTTGCAAGAATGCTGTTGGCATTACAACTCCTCAATTCTTCACATTCCATTGTGAAATCGCAATACACTGGCCTAAGAGAATTATGCTTTAATAAAAACTCAAGTTTGGTATGTCAGTATGGACATGGTCAGTATTTCTGAGCGAATTGTCATGTATATTGTGAATTGTCTATTTAAGGAGGTTTTCGCAACTGATATTGTCGGGGATTGTTATTATGCATTTACTCTTACTGCGCGAATATAGTTTCTTGTGTATACTTTCGTTGATAATATACGCGGGTTGCCTTATTTCTGTGCAGTAATCGAGGTTTCGCAAACCACTCTTCTTGTAAACATTATTATTTATCTATGGGTAGGTTTTATATGAAACCTTAATAGACAGAGTCTCAAATAATATTGTTATTGTGGCATAATTGCATCTATCAAAGTCTTTTTTCCCATTCTTAGGTTGCTGATAATTGTTTCTGTTGCGTGAAATGATAAAATGCGCTCATGTAGATCGATTATTATAGATTTACGGGTAAAGTTCTGTGTAGGATTTCATTGTAGAAATTTTTTGTCTTTGCTGTAAATTAATATAATTATTTGTAGAATGTTTTATGCCCCATATGCTTTCTCGATGTATTTGATTTTTAATTGAAGGTTTTAATGATTTTTTTATTATTTTTTTGTATTTTTATTAGTTTTCCGGTGTTAAACTGGTATACGCTGTGCTGTTAATAAGTGTAAACTATACTGGTCAATAAAACTATTAAAATAATTATAGTCTACCTTTATACAAAATGCCATAAAATTAGTGCATCACAACTTAACTATAGATAATGCACAAAAAAACACATACGTATTTTTAGCAAAAAAATCACGGTTTTTGTACGGGAAATGGAATATCTCGATAAATACTGCACCAATCGGAACAATCAGGGAATCAAAATAAAGTAGAAAGTCTTCGCTTTCGTTGAGTTTAATTTTTTGATTTAAATTTTAATACCTATTGATTGAGCAATCTGAAGTACAGAATTTTCGAAATTCGGGGGCATGGATGGACAAGGGGGGGTAGAGTGGTGTCCACGCCCCTCCTTCAGCCTCGAAATTTCCCCCGCATAGAAAAAAAATCAGGGCGGGGGCTCTCCCTCTAAATTTTCGAATTTTTTACCCCTCCCCCTTTAGATTTTGAAATCTGACCCTCCTCTCTCAAGAAAATTTTAAGTACTTTTTTATACCAAATCTTCCAAAAACGTGAATCTTTAACACAAATTCATGTTTTTACACCATTTTTATACCTAAATATCTCTTTTTATTCAATAAAATATAGTATTATCAAAAATATATAATATACCGAAAAATGTGCAACTCCTATATAAAAAAAGTACAGAAAAAGTGGCCTTTATAATGAGCCTCTCCATTTAAATGACACTCTCCACTATAATGGCATAGTAGCCATTTTAATTCGGCGAGTTAAAATGGAGAGGAAGCTATTATAATAGCCAGTTATTGATTTAATTTCACTTCATATATACTCACAAGTCTAATACTGTCCGGGCCGCACGAGTTTCCCCGTGTTGGTTTAATTCTGCCCGACACGGAGAAACTCGTGCGGCCCGGACAGTATTAGACTTGTGAGTATATATGAAGTGAAATTAAGTCAATAAATGGCTATTATAATAGCTTCCTCTCCATTTTAACTCGCCGAATTAAAAATGGCTACTATGCCATTATAGTGGAGAGTGTCATTTAAATGGAGAGGCTCATTATAAAGGCCACATTTTCTGTACTTTTTTTATATAGGAGTTGCACATTTTTCGGTATATTATATATTTTTGGTATTATCTTATATAAAACAACTATTATTAAACGTTTAATGGTTTGACCGTGTTCATCTATGTTGGGGGGGGGGTCATATTTCCTGAACCACTCGAGATGTTTTGATGAAAAAAATTTTGTGGACTATTGAGGGTAGGGGTAAAGTTTTCGCAAAAAATAATCAAAATCGAAGACAAAAAGTTTGACTTGGTACCCAGGGGCGTAGCGAGGATTGACTGAGTGGGGGGCCTAAGATGTGGAAGCCCCCAGACTAGGGATCGACCGGGGCAGAATTATTGCTGATGCCGGGGTGGGGAAATTTTGATTTGCCGGGGCCGGGGTAGAATTTAGCAGAATTTGTAATATTGGTCGTTTTTTTTCAAAAATTCAAATGTTTTTACTGTAAATTATTTGTTTTAGGAAATTATAGTCACATTTTAGAATTTAAGCACTTGTGTAAGTAGAAAAACTTTTTTTAAGACGCAAAGTTTTTTAAGCAGAACAAAAAAATGTCAATATTTCGATTTTTTAAACCTTATTATTATTATTTTATTTAGTATACACTACTGTTGTAAAAAGTAATATTTTTTATTATTTTCAGAAAAGTAATTTTTCTTTTAGTCGAAGTTTTATTTAAATAAAAATAAGGCCTATTTTTTAAGCATAAATAAGAGTAAAATTTTAAGAAAAGTAATTTTGCAGCGGAGAAAAACGTCGATTTTTAGAGCTCCAGAACTCCATTTTAAAGTGTTTTGTTATTTTTATTCACAAATTTTAATTTTGATAAGTTTTTTAGTCTAAGTAAATGGTGGTTTAGCGTGTTAGCGGCTTAAAAAACTTTCTTCTGAGACTCATTTTACAACAAGCCCATAGGGAATCTACTTGTGTTAAAATTACTTATATTTTACTTTATTTAATTTAAGTATTTGTAGGAAAAAATTCGAGTAAGAGTAAAAGTAAGTGAAAATTAACCCTTTAGTATTCATTCCGCTGCAAATTCGCAGAAGGGACTCCACGCCACTGCTGCTCAATGTTAAACCTCGTCAACGATCGTCGAAAGCCGCAGAGTTTAACACACTGCCGCAATATACCTTTTGCAGATTTGCAGCGGTTTTTGGGCGAAAAAAATCCCAAAGGGTTAAAAGTCGAGTAATAAAGTTAAAGTAAAAGTAATAAAAAATTCGTTACTTTTATTTGTTTAAGTAAAAGCAAGAATATATAACACAAGAGAATGTCCGACTGTACACTAAATTTTTGACCAAAATTTTGCGAGAAAAGTCGCACTTTTAAATTCGTGTGCGACTTTTCTCGCAAAAATCCGCCATTTTCTGCTAGTTTTTCCGCGCTGCGATTTTTAACACAGTGTTAGTTTTCTCGCAGTGGCGACTGCGACTTCTTTCGCATTCTATGGTGCTTTATTCGCACTGCGATTATTTTCGCACTGCGAGCCTGGCCGCGCAACAAAAAAATACAGACGCTGGTAGTCATTTTTAAAGGAGTAAAACACTTCAAAATTTGTTTTATTTAATTTTAAAACGTTCGAAAGTGATTTTATTTTATTAAAACTAAAAAGTTTTAACATCTTAAGGTAAAAAAAACGACTTTTACTCATTTAAACACAAAATTTTCGCTCCGCTTTGTTTTTATTTTTTTTTGTTGTGCGGCCAGGCTCGCAGTGCGAAAATAATCGCAGTGCGAATAAAGCAGCATAGAGTGCGAAAGAAGTCGCAGTACCCACTGCGAGAAAACTAACACTGTATAAAAAATCGCAGCGCGGGAAAACTTGCAGAAAATGGCGGATTTTTGCGAGAAAAGTCGCACACAAATTCGAAAGTGCGACTTTTCTCGCAAAATTTTGGTCAAAAATTTAGTGTACAGTCAGACATTCTCTTGTGTTATATATTCTTGGTAAAAGTAAATGTTACTTTTTACAAAAGAAGTTAGTATACACTTTACGTAAGTATTACAAATATATTTAAGTTTAAAGCAATATTATACTTAATTCCACTAACCATTTTTATTATTTTGAAAGAATGCTTTACAAATAGAGCAGGAGTTAGAGTATTTTTATACGTGGAATATGTTTTGAATTAAAAACCAAAACGTGTTAAAGGAACTAAAATAAAAAATTGATGCCCATATAAAACAATTATTAAACAATAGCGAAATTTCTTTATATCACAATAAATCGAATGTTGATAATTATTGTGGAAATGTAACTCTAAATCTAAAAAATACCAGTCTTCAAGCATATTATTTTGAGGAAAGGAAACATCTTTTTTTAGAACTTCACTTACATGCCTGTATTCAACATTTTTCGGTTTAAACACACAGGAGGGCTTAAAACGCGCCTTTTTATTTTAAATTTTTAGAACATTTTTAAAGCTTCATTAGCACTTTTTTATATTAAAAAAAATACTTTTTAAATTGTAAAAGGTAAAATAATTAAATTATTGCGGATACAAGCGACTATGTTCGCTTTCTAGCTTGTTTCAAGTTGTTAGTTTTAGTCATTTTAATCAGCTAACTTATTTTTTTTAGCAAAAAATCACAAAATCAATGTCACCTGAAATTTTGCAATGAAATAGTTTTTGTAATTTTGCACTACTTTTTTTTGTAATTTGTCAAGATTTTTGTAAATTTATTATTTAGCAAATATTACTGTAGACTTTGCTTCAAGACCCACTTTTCCAATTGAATTGAAAAATTGGGGCTTGGAGCTGGGCTTGAACCAGCGACCTTTCCCTCAGGGAAGGGAAGGGTCGCTGGTCCAAGCCCCAATTTTTCAATTTAATTGGAAAAGTGGGTCTTGAAGCAAAGTCTACAGTAATATTTGCTAAATAATAAATTTACAAAAATCAAAAGCCGCTACAAAAATACAAAAATATAATTCTCAAGATTTATTAAAAACATATGGCCCAAGAAAATTTAAAATTATACGTTAAGTTTTTGAATAAAATTGTGCAAGAAAAAACGCATAATTTCCAACGCATGCGACTTTCTTTGCATATACCACTGATTTCTTACGCAGAGATTTTTTTTTGTTGCCAGTACCTATTTTTCGTGTACTGCATTTCACGCAAAAGTGAAAGAAAAGTTCTCATATGCACTGCAAAACACTAACACCAAAAATCTACTTTATAATTGCGCAATGCGTTTTTAAGTTGGGAGACGTCCGTGGGTCCTGTTGTCCGTCCTCTGCTGGCATTTATTTTTAATTTTTTTCTTTCAGAAGGATTTTTTATAACTTTTCGCTCATAATTCTTCTTCACGTTAAAACTTTTCGCACTCCTCCTATCCCTGCGAAAAATTTGAGCGAAATTTCCACCCTCGAAATTCATTATTAAAAAAGGGTTATTTACGTTAAAAAAACGGGACGTCGCGGAGGGCGATTTCCGACCAGGGGCGATTGAATTAAAACTTCCTGTATAAGCGGCCTCACTCCGCGTTTCCTTTATACCCCAATCGCGCACGCGGAAGCTTAATTAGCCAGCCAGATTGCGGAAACAAGCCAGCAAAAGTATGCGGGAGCCAGTTGGCTTATTTGAGTGACCTTAGTCCCCGAGCATGCGCGCATATATATTGCGAAACTAGCCAGCCAAGGAATGCGCGAGCCGGTTGGCTTATTTGAGTGACCTTAGCCCACTGGGGTTTCTATAAAGCAGCCGAGAGTGCGCAAAGTAACAAACAGGTTCTAGCAGAAACAGCATAGGTCCGGTATTTTTTTCCTATTTTTCGCTTTATTTACCACAGCGCCGGTGGCGTCGCGTCTTTTATTTTATCCTATTTTATTTATTTTAGCTGTGACCGTTTTTGTTTTTTGTTTGTAATACTAAGCGTGCTTATTATTTGTTATTTGTAATACTAAGCGTGTTTATTTATAAAGAAATTTTAAAAATATGTTTTTATATTTTTAAAATTCCTTTAACATTTTGACAATATTTTTTTTTTAATATTTTTGTATTCCTATGTATCTTATTTTTAAAATTCTTTTCAAGATTTTTTTTCTTAAGATTCTTTTTAAGAATTCTTCTTTTTTTTCTTAAGATTCTTAATTCTTTTTAAGGTAGAACGATCCAGTTGCAAAATTTTCGCGAGTTTCCCCAAAACACGTTTTCGGGGGGTCCTGATTACAAATCCAACCTCCGTTTTTCGATTCAACCACCCGGGGGGGGGGCGCTAGGGGGGTGAAACCTCCCCCTTGGGGGGCATTCTGACTCTATACCAGTTTTACCTCAAAACCACCTCAAAACACATACTCAGGGGTTTTCGTAGGTACTAGCCAGCCAAGGAATGCGCGAGCCGGTTGGCTTATTTGAGTGACCTTCGCCCACTGGGGTTTCTATAAAGCAGCCGAGAGTGCGCAAAGTAACAAACAGGTTCTAGCAGAAACAGCGTAGGTCCCGTATTTTTTTCCTATTTTTCGCTTTATTTACCACAGCGCCGGTGGCGTCGCGTATTTTATTTTATCCTATTTTATTTATTTTAGCTGTGACCGTTTTTGTTTTTTGTTTGTGATACTAAGCGTGCTTATTATTTGTTATTTGTAATACTAAGCGTGTTTATTTATAAAGAAATTTTAAAAATATGTTTTTATATTTTTAAAATTCCTTTAACATTTTGACAATATTTTTTTTTAAAATTTTTGTATTCCTATGTATCTTATTTTTAAAATTCTTTTCAAGATTTTTTTTCTTAAGATTCTTTTTAAGAATTCTTCTTTTTTTCTTAAGATTCTTAATTCTTTTTAAGGTAGAACGATCCAGTTGCAAAATTTTCGCCGAGTTTCCCCAAAACACGTTTTCGGGGGTCTTGATTACGAATCCGACCTCCGTTTTTCGATTCAACCACCCGGGGGGGGCGCTAGGGGGGTGAAACCTCCCCCTTGGGGGGCATTCTGACTATATACCAGTTTTACCTCAAAACCACCTCAAAACACATACTCAGGGGTTTTCGTAGGTCCTAATTACAAATCCCACCTCCGTTTTTCGATTTGACCCCCAGGGGGCGCTAGGGGGTGCAACCCCCCCAATTGGGGGGCATTCTGACTATTTACCAGTTTTACCTCAAAACCAGTTCAAAACGTACTCGGGGGTTTTCGTAGGTCCTGATTACGAATCCGACCTCCGTTTTTCGATTTGACCCCCGGGGGGGCGCTAGGGGGGTGCAACCCCCAACCTTGGGGGCATTCTGACTATATACCGGTTTTACCTCAAAACCACCTCAAAACACATACTCGGGGGTTTTCATAGGTCCTGATTACGAATCCGACCTCCGTTTTTTGATCCCGGGGGCTGGGCGCCGGGGGGGGGGCGCAACCCCTTCTTGGGGGGCATTCTGATTATATACCAGTTTTACCTCAAAACCACCTCAAAATAAGTACTCGGGGTTTTCGTAGGTCCTGATTACGAATCCAATCTCCGTTTTTCGATTTGACCCCCCCGGGGGGGCGCTAGGGGGGTGCAACCACTCCTCTTGGGGGCATTCTGACTATATACCGGTTTTACCTCAAAACACATACTCGGGGGTTTTCGTAGGTCCTGATTACGAATCCGACCTCCGTTTTTTGATTTGACCCGGGGGGGGGGGGGGCGCTGGGGGGGTTAAACCCCATCTTGGGGGGCATTCTGATTATATACCAGTTTTACCTCAAAACCACCTCAAAATAAGTACTCTGGGTTTTCGTAGGTCCTGATTACGAATCCGACCTCCGTTTTTCGATTTGACCCTGGGGGGGGGGCGCTGGGGGGGTTCAACCCCTTCGCGGGGGGCATTCTGATTATATACCAGTTTTACCTCAAAACCACCTCAAAATAAGTACTCGGGGTTTTCGTAGGTCCTGATTACGAATCCAATCTCCGTTTTTCGATTTGACCCCCCGGGGGGGCGCTAGGGGGGTGCAACCACTCCTCTTGGGGGCATTCTGACTATATACCGGTTTTACCTCAAAACACATACTCGGGGGTTTTCGTAGGTCCTGATTACGAATCCGACCTCCGTTTTTTGATTTGACCCCGGGGGGGGGGGCGCTGGGGGGGTGCAACCCCTTCTTGGGGGGCATTCTGATTATATACCAGTTTTACCTCAAAACCACCTCAAAATAAGTACTCGGGGGTTTTTGTAGGTCCTGATTACGAATCCGACCTCCGTTTTTTCGATTTGACCCTGGGGGGGGGGGGGCGCTGGGGGGGTTCAACCCCTTCTTGGGGGGCATTCTGATTATATACCAGTTTTACCTCAAAACCACCTCAAAATAAGTACTCGGGGTTTTCGTAGGTCCTGATTACGAATCCGACCTCCGTTTTTCGATTTGACCCCGGAGGGGCGCTGAGGGGGGGGGGGGTACAACCCCTTCTTGGGGGGCATTCTGATTATATACCAGTTTTACCTCAAAACCACCTCAAAATAAGTACTCGGGGTTTTCGTAGATCCTGATTACGAATCCAATCTCCGTTTTTCGATTTGACCCCCCCGGGGGGGAGCTAGGGGGGTGCAACCACTCCTCTTGGGGGCATTCTGACTATATACCGGTTTTACCTCAAAACACATACTCGGGGTTTTTCGTAGGTCCTGATTACGAATCCGACCTCCGTTTTTCGATTTGACCCGGGGGGGGGGGGGCGCGAGGGGGGTGCAACCCCTTCTTGGGGGGCATTCTGATTATATACCAGTTTTACCTCAAAACCATCTCAAAAAAAGTACTCGGGGTTTTCGTAGGTCCTGATTACGAATCCGACCTCCGTTTTTCGATTTGACCCCAGGGGGGCGCTGGGGGGGTGCAACCCCTTCTTGGGGGGCATTCTGATTATATACCAGTTTTACCTCAAAACCACCTCAAAATAAGTACTCGGGGTTTTCGTAGGTCCTGATTACGAATCCAATCTCCGTTTTTCGATTTGACCCCGGGGGGGGGGGGGGCGCTGGGGGGTTCAACCCCTTCTTGGGGGGCATTCTGATTATATACCAGTTTTACCTCAAAACCACCTCAAAATAAGTACTCGGGGTTTTCGTAGGTCCTGATTACGAATCCAATCTCCGTTTTTCGATTTGACCCCCCCAAGGGGCGCTAGGGGGGTGCAACCACTCCTCTTGGGGGCATTCTGACTATATACCGGTTTTACCTCAAAACACATACTCGGGGGTTTTCGTAGGTCCTGATTACGAATCCGACCTCCGTTTTTCGATTTGACCCGGGGGGGGGGCGCTGGGGGGGGTTCAACCCCTTCTTGGGGGGCATTCTGATTATATACCAGTTTTACCTCAAAACCACCTCAAAATAAGTACTCGGGGTTTTCGTAGGTCCTGATTACGAATCCGACCTCCGTTTTTCGATTTGACCCCGGGGGGGGGGGCGCTGGGGGGGTTCAACCCCTTCTTGGGGGGCATTCTGATTATATACCAGTTTTACCTCAAAACCACCTCAAAATAAGTACTCGGGGTTTTCGTAGGTCCTGATTACGAATCCAATCTCCGTTTTTCGATTTGACCCCCCAGGGGGGCGCTAGGGGGGTGCAACCACTCCTCTTGGGGGCATTCTGACTATATACCGGTTTTACCTCAAAACACATACTCGGGGGTTTTCGTAGGTCCTGATTACGAATCCGACCTCCGTTTTTCGATTTGACCCCGGGGGGGGGGGGCTGGGGGGGTTCCACCCCTTCTTGGGGGGCATTCTGATTATATACCAGTTTTACCTCAAAACCACCTCAAAATAAGTACTCGGGGGTTTTCGTAGGTCCTGATTACGAATCCGACCTCCGTTTTTCGATTTGACCCGGGGGGGGGTGCGCTGGGGGGTTCAACCCCTTCTTGGGGGGCATTCTGATTATATACCAGTTTTACCTCAAAACCACCTCAAAATAAGTACTCGGGGTTTTCGTAGGTCCTGATTACGAATCCAATCTCCGTTTTTCGATTTGACCCCCCCGGGGGCACCCAAAACAAATTTGGATTTTTTCAAATAAATTTCGATTTTTTTTCCTTTTGTGAACTATACATTATTAAAAACCAGGGGGAAAATCTTTAAAAATCGTGTAAATCAATTTCGATTTTTTTTGTGCAAATTTTTTAAGCCAGAGGGAATTGTTTAATAAAAACTGTTCAAATAAATTTCAATTTTTTATTCTGTTCACCATTAATAAAAGGGGTAAATCTTTAAAAATCGTTCAAGTAAATTTCGATTTTTTTTCTGTCCAGCATTATTAAGCCAGGAGAGAATTCCTTAAAAACTGTTCAAATAAATTTAATTTTTTTATTCTGTTTACCGTTAATAAAAGGGGGAAATCTTTAAAAATCGTTAAAATAAATTTTGATTTTTTTTCTGTGATCCCACGCGATGTGACCAATTACTGAAAAATCGAAGCACGTGGCCTTGCTTTTGTATAAAATGTATTTTTTTAAAACCCTATAAAGTTTTTAAAAAAAGAAAAATTTAAAATAAAAAAAATCAAGATATATTTTTGAAATTATTTATTTTATTTTTTTCTATATTTTTAGAATTTTTTTAAAATTCGAGAATATGCTCAATAGTTTCTACTATATTCTTTAAAAATAACACTTACTTTTTTAAATATTACTTTAAAAATATTCTAATTTTTTAGTTGTGCAAAATTTATTGATTTTTCAAAAACTAAGAACACCAGGATTTCTTTTGATCGATTGCGCACGCGATTAAACAATAAATAAACAGCTTTTTTTAGACGAATTTCCTGAACTTAACAAAATAAATTAGAATATTTCACCGAAATTAAATACAAGTTTGGATAACTTCAAAGCAAAAATCCTTTTTTAACAAAAAAAAATTATTTATAAAAATATACAATAAAATTTTTTTTTAAAACAAATCACACACATAGCAAAATAAACGCTGTGTTTAGGCTTGAGCAATAATAAAAAAATAC
>JASAMX010034953.1:0-17912 GCA_030248175.1 Microlaimidae sp. YZB2_3 | reverse complement strand
AAGTGGCGTTTTCTGCGAATTAAGACATTTTTACAACTGTTTTTTCACTAGTATTATAATTCTGTTGTTTAAACAGTACGAAATAGTCTCCAAAGTTAGATTTTTTTAAATCCGAAAAATTATGTTTTTGTTTTTTAATTTTTTTAATTATTTTAATTAAAATATTTCTATCGTGTGATTTAATCCAAAATTTGAAGAACCACTGTACGAATGAACATTATGTAAATTTTAAATTACAAGTGCTCAACTCAGTAGACTTGTTTCAACACCGTTGTACTAAATTATACA
The DNA here is from genome assembly GCA_030248175.1 of Microlaimidae sp. YZB2_3. NCBI lineage: Eukaryota > Metazoa > Nematoda > Chromadorea > Desmodorida > Microlaimidae > Microlaimidae sp. YZB2_3. The sequence continues at coordinate 17,624 of JASAMX010034953.1, read as the reverse complement.
TACATGGGCCTACCTAGCTTAACAAAATCTTAAATTTATTAGCATTTTATTGTAGTATTTTTGAAACTTAAATGAAACCTACAAAATAATATGTAAACATCCAATTCAATAATTTTATCTGTATGCATTTATAGAACTTTATATATTAAATTAAAGCTTTGCAAAAAATTCCCTTTTTTCTGATTTATCATCCTTTTTTTTATCATCATGCTTTACATACAATTTACATACATAAAAAACTAGGCTATTCTAAAATATTGTTTAAAACAAAACTCAAAAAATTAGAAACTTAGTGGAAATTATTTTAAATTACCAGTTGTTTAAAACAAAAATGGTAACAATTATTTATTTTATAAGGAATTTTAATTTCGTAACCCAAAATTTCCTTATGCTAGGTTGGTCCACAGACTTTTTTACTTGGGACTCTAAGCACTTTGTGATAAAACAAGTGATGGGCGGAACTGCGGAACCCCTAGAACACCGGAACCTGCCCTTTCAAATTTTGCCCGGAAAACATCCGGAAACCCGGAAACCGGGAACTTCCCATCATGAAAAACAAATCATGTTAACGCAAAAAAATCAAATTTTATGAGCAAATTTACAATACATGAAAGCATTTTAAATATATAAGGACTTCACTGGACAGGGCAAAATTTTTTTGTCTAATTTGAGTTATATTTTTGTGATTATTAAAGAGCTTTTCTTACGTTAAATAATTTTTTAGTTAATAAGTTATGTTATGGTGGGAATACCACAGATTGCTTAGACTATGAAAAACAAAACATATTCATTTTCACCTCAATATCCCTTTTGAAATATTATAAAAATTACTAATTTGGTTTTAAACTGTCGGAATTAGGTTTTTTAGCTAAAACTTACTTTTCAAATATATAAAATTTAATAAAAATCCTATATTCTAAATTTTTTAACAGTTTACTACGTTTTTTTAACTTTACTTTTTGAAAATTAACAAATTTTTATTGATTTATTATTTTATTTTATTTATTTTTTTACTTCTTAGTCTACTCCACTTTTTTGTGTTTTAACAGGCGCCTAGGGCTTAATATTTTCGTTGCTTTACCTCCGTACACTTTTTCATTGTATGTAAGCTGTTAAAAATTGTATTTATGCCAGGACTCTTTTGTGCCGACCTTAGCCCTAGCAGCGCTTGGGCGCATAAACGCATTTTCTCCAGGACTCTTTTGTGCCAGGACTCTGTTGTGCCAGCTGCGATTTTTTTCAGGACTCTTTTGTGCCGGGACTCTTTTGAAGGTGAGCCAAAAGAATCAAGACATAAAAAGTACGTTTAATCGGGACGAACACACCGAAGTGATATTTCTATATTTTGTACAGAAAGGGTTCACGAAATCACGGCCACAGGGGTATATACTAATAGTCTAGACGTCCTTTAAATTATAAAAAATTAAAATCCTTTAACAGTACCTATAAAAAAAATTAAATTTGTATTTTTTTGCAGGATAAGTTCATTAGGGCGTAACTCTCTCTGTAGAAAATTTGTAGAGCACCGAACACTTCTATTGGCCTACCGCTTCTGGCCGAAACAAACCAAGGGAAAAAGAACCAAGTTCTAAATTTAAAACAACAAAATTTGCTTATGCCCTTCTTGAAGTATCAAAACGAAAAAAATGATAAATTCATTTCATAGCAAAGATTAAATAAGCGCAGGTTTTAACTGACTAAAAATCCAGGCCGAATTTACGAAGTGTGGAAAAACCTATGGAAAGCAGTTAACAGCGGTATCAGTTGTGCCAGAAGCTCTTTTATAAGTGGTTGTTCAATACTTATCTTATCTTTCAACTCATTGAACAAACCAAAAGTCTGTTCTATTTCTGGATGACTTTTCTGTTGACTCAACATTCTATTGCAAAGTATCGCGCATTGTTAAAGTTTTGATTAATGAATGTTAAAACAGTTCAGTTTATTTTGACTACATTTTTTTAAAAGAAAAAAACCACTTATATTTTGACAACGACAATACTTCCGCAAAATTAATAATACCATTTTTTTTTCGCGCAAAGAATCTAATTAATTGGACGTAAAATCATAGTAATTATAAAAACAAAAGGAGAAAGTGTATTCATTAATTAACTTAGTAACCAGTCATTACAAAAACAAGAGAAGTTGTTTCATTTTCGTACGCCTAAAAAAGCGACATAATGTACTTATTTTTTATTTGGTGTATTTATTTTCGAAATGCAACACGATGCATAATTTGACGGGCAATTGATATTTTTTTAAGGATTTCACAAAACTTTCAAGCTATGAATTATTTAAGATATTTTAAAACCAATTTTCTCCGAACTGTAAAAACTGTTACAACTGTTAATACTGTAAATATTTGTGTTAACGCAAAAAAATTTAGATTTTGACAAAAAAATACACATTTGTCGGTTTTTACAAGGGTGTAAAATGGATCCTGTACTATTACTTGGGAATTTTCAAAAGTAAAGTTAAAAAAACGTAGTAAACTGTTAAAAAATCTAGAATATAGGATTTTTATTAAATTTTATATATTTTGAAAAGTAAGTTATAGCTAAAAAACCTAATTCCGACAGTTTAAAACCAAATTAGTAATTTTTATAATATTTCAAAAGGGATATTGAGGTGAAAATGAATATGTTTTGTTTTTCATAGTCTAAGCAATCTGTGGTATTCCCACCATAACATAACTTATTAACTAAAAAATTATTTAACGTAAGGAAAGCTTCTTAATAATCACAAAAATATAACTCGATCTAGACAAAAAATTTTGCCCTGTCCAGTGAAGTCCTATATATTTAAAATGCTTTCATGTATTGTAAATTTGCTCATAAATTTTGTTTTTTTGCGTTAACATGATTTGTTTTTAGTGATGGGAAGTTCCGGTTCCGGGTTCCGGATGTTCCGGGCAAAATTTGGAATTTCGGTTCCGGTGTTCTAGGGGTTCCGCAGTTCCGCCCATCACTTGTTTTATCACAAAGTGCTTAGAGTCCCAAGTAAAAAAGTCTGTGGACCAACCAAGCATAAGGAAATTTTGGGTTACGGAATTAAAATTCCTTATAAAATAAATAATTGTTACCATTTTTGTTTTAAAAAACTGGTAATTTAAAACAATTTCCACTAAGTTTCTAATTTTTTTGAGTCTTGTTTTAAACTATATTTTAGAATAGCCTAGTTTTTTTTATGTATGTAAATTGTCTGTAAAGCATGATAATAAAAAAAGGATGATAAATAAGAAAAAAAGGAACTTTTTGCAAAGCTTTAATTTAATATCTAAAGTTGTATAAATACATACAGATAAAATTATTGAATTGGATGTTTACATATTATTTTGTAGGTTTCATTTAAGTTTCAAAAATACTACAATAATGTTAATAAATTTGAGATTTTCTTAAGCTATGCAGGTAGGCCGTATGTAAAATTTAGTACAACGGTGTTGAAATGAGTCTACTGAGTAAAAATTACATAATGTTCATTCGTATAGTGGTTCTTTTAATTTGGGACTAAATCACATGATAGAAATATTTTAATTAAATAATTAATAAAATTGAAAAACAAAAACATAATTTTTCGAATTCAAAAAAAAAAATTTAAACTTGAAGACTATTTTCTGCTGTTTAAACAACAGAATTAATAATACTAGTGAAAAAACAGTTGTAAAAATATCTTAATTCGCAGAAAACGCCACTTTTTTGAAAAGCCGCAATTTCTTTAGAAAATCAAAACTTCAAACTAAATCCGTTGTCTTCCGAAATCCACGAAAAACAAATATAAAGGCTTTTGCAATGCAATATAATAAAGCAGTAGGTAAAGTGTGCCGGGGAGGAGTTCGGGCGAAAAGTGCAGAAACAAGTTCTTTTTAAAAATCTGGATTGTTTTGAGATTTTAAGTTCTTATCTTCCAAACTCGAGTCAAATAATTTTAAGCCTAGGTACCATTGGAATAATTATATGTCATTTTTTAAACAATCTAACAAATAAAATCGAACTTGACAATGATATTTTGAATGCAAGTCTGAATAAATAACTTTGATTTTTACTTTAGAAAAACAACTGAAAACGATTTTAAAAAGTAGTGATGGACAGTTCCGGTTCCGGGTGTTCCGGGTAAAATTTGGAATTCCGGTTTCGGTTTCTGTTCCGAATTTTGTAAAATCTCAATTCCGCTTCTGGGTCCGGTTCCAGTGTTCCGAGGGTTTCGCAGTTTAATAGGCAGTTTCGGGTTCCGGATGTCCCGCTTAAAATTTGGAATTCCGGTTCCTGTTCCGGATTTTTGGAAAATCTGAATTCCGGTTTCGGTCCCGGTTTGGTGTTTCGTGGGTGGTTTTTTTTGCTTTTATTATTACAAAATCCTCTTTTCTATTCATCGCAGAATAGTGCAAAATAGCGTCGTCCAGTCGGTAAAGACTGGACGACGCTATAGATAGACGTACTATAGACTTGTTCTGTAGACTTGTTCTGAATAAGGGTTTTTTAGTGTGGGAAGAGGGTACAATGACAACTAGCGCCAATCATATGTAGGAGGCAAATTGAGAAACAGCGAGCGAATAGTAAATTTTACGGTTTTAAATATTTCAAATATATATTAGTTCGAAATCTCGACCTCTTCCCTTTAAAATTTCCTAAATAATTCTTAATATTACAAAAGCAATATTTTTTGGGGATTTTTAGTTTTTTTGACGCTTCGTACGTACAGCGCTGCTGTAGCGTTGCGCTTGGTTCTCACATTTTTATGTTTCAATTACAGAAAAAGCTTCTATTTAAAAGCTTGGAATCGACTTTTAAGACCCGTTTACACTTATGCACAATGCACGATGCACAATGCATTATCGGACTTGGAACGGCGTTCCAAGTTTTGTGCGAGTAGCAGCGCGCTTTAAAAATATTACTAAAGTTTAGGTATTTTTCCGCAAAGTACGTACGGTGAGAACTCTTCTGCTTATAAAACGGATTAAATTATAAGTATTCTTGAACAAATAACTTTACATTTTTTATACATAAAATTTAAAACATATTTTTGTTTTTAACAAAAAATAAAACATAATTCCCTGCTAAATAAGTTAAAAAAAGGGTTTTGGTTCTATATTTTGGCTTTTTTTCAGATTTCCTGTCTAGTATTCAGGATTGTTTATCTTAACATCATATAATTTGAGTTTGTTTTGTCACATTGGATATACAGCAACACTATTCTTTGTTAGGTTTTGTTTTTTAATACGTGAAATAATTATTTTAAACCGTATTTAACAATAGTTTTGGCTAAAAATTCGTTTTGATGCATTATGCATTGTGCGTAAGTGTAAACATAATGTAGTATAATGCATTGTGCATCGTGCATTGTGCGTTATGCATCGTGCATTGTGCGTAAGTGTGAACGGGCTTTTAAAAATTAATTCTTATATTTTGAATAGTTTTACAATCAAAACAATAAAAAAACCTATGTAGGATTGAAATTAGTTTTAAAGCACAAAATTCAACTTTATTTTTGCTTATTCAAAATCAATAATCACGAAAATGCAATTTTAGTGATGATTTCTAACTATTGTGATGTTAAATCAAAAAATCAAAATTTATTTAGCGCAAACTAATATTTTTAAAGTACGGTACCTCAACATAATTAAACATCGTGTAGCATTTTTAATTAAGAAGTTTAAATTAAAGAAACTAACAAAACTACTATTTTTTTAAATTTTTTTATTTTTTTGTACTCTTTCTCGTACAGTAAAAACGCTTATAATAAACAAAAGTCTTACGTTATATAAGTTTACGTTTATGAAATATTTTAGTCCACGAAATTTATTGTTGTTTTGTTTACAAAACAATAGTTGATCATGTCTTTGGATAATCCTGACAAATTTGTATTGGTTTTTTGTTTTTCGTTTTAACGATTTTTGCTCGTTTACAAAATTGGCAAGAATTTGTGTGGAATAATTTAAATTGGCAAATACTACAGTCCTTATAAAAAATATCTGGACTGCCAAGCACCACTTGAAATTCAAGTGATTATATGTCGCGAATTCAACGGCCCAAAACTCATTACGGTATAGCACAAACAAACTTTTCAAATCAGCTAAAAATATTTTTAGTACATTCTTTATTTTTATACTAAAACAAGGCGTTAGGCAAAATAAAACAGCTGATCTGGATGAATTGCAGCATTAAGTCGGCTATTTAACCACGAAAAATAAATCTTAAAATTTTGATAAACAAAACAGCTTATTATCAAGAATTAAATACCTTGTTTTTAAACCTACTCAATTTGAAAAACAATGCCAATTTTTTAACGACGAAAGATGAGTAATTTTGGTATATTTTGTGAAAAGGCGGGATATAAAAAACTCTATGTTGCAATTTGTTTTGATTTAAACGTCATAATCACACAATTTTAATTGGTCTTCTCATGCCCCTTACAATTTTACCAGAAGGTTAAATGTGATTTACTTTTATCTTACCAGGCTAATTTTAATCTGTTAAAATTGCATAAAAAAGACAGTATAATATATCACAGTAGGGTTTTTTGGTGTCAGTATTTATGTACCTTCAAATAAGTTTACGCATACAGGGAAAATTTAGGTACAGCCAAAATAATATTACGGACGTGTTACACATAGAAAATGTGGTTCAGGTTTTCCGCTTCAAACTTTTACTCTGAAGATGTATTAGTATTCAAAACTCACATAATATATTTTTAGCTTTATACCAAGGTCGATTATTCTCTACAAATTTATTTGAAACTTCTCAGTAAACAGCAAAAATTCGAATTAGAATTCGAAAATTCTCCCATTGCTGTTTATATTAAAACAAAAGTTTGGTAAGCAATAAATAAACAAAAAATAAGTTGATGGAAAAATGCATATTTCAAATTTTTAGGGCTACCCTGAGCAATTTCATAGATAATTAAAAAAAATGGAAAACAGAAAAACCAAACTGAAGATTTATTGTTTTTCTTTTGGTAAATCGGAATCTAGAGACATTCCGATCTTTTAGATAAACCATTTAAAGCCTTTCAGCAGCTGTTTTTAATACCTCATTAGCCGGAAAAACGGAAGTTAAAGACGAAATTAACATTGAAAGAAAAACTATTAATCTAGGACCAAAATGGTGACTTTTGGCTGAATCGAACATTCCAAATGACCATTTTAAAAGCATAAAAACAAGTTCTACTTTAAAATATATATATCGGTTTCAAAATTTTAAACAAAAACTTTTTGGCTGATAAGTTTTTAACATGTTTTTTTGAGCAAACACCATCAATTATAAAAAATTTTTAATAACTGCAGTTTGCATACAAAAACTTGCTTAAATAGTTTTTTCGCCCTAAAAAGCTTATATCCACAAAAAAGATTTTGCGCAACACAGTGCAGCACGCACTGTGTTAAACTTCGCGTCTTCAATCTCAAGACGATCCGACCTAAATTTAAAACAGTGGAGCACCGACGCAGAATCCCTTGTGTGTATTTGCAGCGGAAAGAATCTCAAAGGGTTAATAGACAATAAAAAAGTAAAGCGCTCTTATATTTTTTTTTGTATTTTTTATTTGATAATATTAAATGAAATTACAAAATACAAATAACAATGAATAAAATATAATATTTTGAAAACACCAGTGTTGCTCGTTAAAATGCAAAAAATTCGTAGTTTGGTTTTTAATATTGCACAAGCTATGAATACTTTTGCAAATGAATTTTCAGCGCAACTTGGAAGGTGACTGGTTAAAATCAGCTGGAATTGCTCGAAATCGAAGAAAAAACAACAGACTATAGAGAAAATAAATCTGAAAAATCTTTTTGTGGCAATTTCATTGGTTTAATTGAAAAAGGTAACTAATGCTGTATTTTTGCAAATAACATTCGTTATACGTTTGCTGTCATACTATTTTTTCTCAGTGTGAACATATCAATGATATTAAACACGCCACATTATTTCGAAATAAACTGTTATACAAAACATTCTTTCGCATTTTAATTTGTTATTTCTCGGTGGAATGAGTAAACCAGTTCGATTGGCAATTAAAAACTATGCTTCCTACGTCTACGTACATGCTTTTACAATTAAAGCAAAATTCATTAAAGGTGCAGTGCGGAGTCAAACTTTTTGTTTTCGATTTTGATAATTTTTTGTGGAAACCTTACCCTTGCCCTCAATAGTCCACAAAAGCTTAGGTACAACCAAAAACTTGCGTATTAAATTTCGTTTAGGTTTTTTTCTTTTAAAAAACAAGTATGCATAACACTGTGGGTTTTCATTTTGTCTGTGGTGCGTTTTATAATCAACGGTTAATTTCAAACTATATAAGCCAATAGTTTTAATTGTATTTTTCTGCGGTGTGTTTAATAATAAACTGTTCATTTTGAGCTATAAACTAATATTTTAAATTGAAAACGACTTAAATAATATTTTAGTCCTTCTAAATTTATAAATTAAAAGTTTTGTAACAGACTTCTGTTTCAAATGGAAGAAACAAGGACTGAAGGATTAAAAAAAACCACAAAAAATCATTCACCAATGCCGAGTTCTTTTTTTCTCCAAAAAATAAGCCTACAGTTTCTTCAATATTACTGGTCGAAATTAAGCCAAATTTAAAATTGAAAAATTTGGCTACCTGGGGCCGGTCTACTAAACTCGTGTTTACTATTATGCTACGTTAGTCTTTAGTTGAAGGTGCGGTGTGGAGTCAAACTTTTTGTCTTCGATTTTGATAATTTTTGTGAAAACTTTACCCCTGCCCCCAATAGCCTATAAAAAGTTTTCAACAAAATATCTCCAGTGGTTCAGGAGTTATGATCCCCCTCCCCCAAAAAAATGGCGTTTTTCGACAATTCTGTACGTGAAAGATTGCTCAATGGGTATAACGATTTTAGTTACAAATTATGCACTTTCGATACCTTGATGGTTAAAATTGGTGCAGTATTTGTCAAAATATTGCGTTTCTCGTAAAAAAAACGTTTAATTTTTTCGCTAAAAACACGAAGTGAAGGAAAAAAAAAGGTTAAGCAACTTCATAAAATTGCTGCCGTCGTTTGATGTTTTTCACAAAAAAATCGCTAGTTTTTCGTACAGGAAGGGCAATATCTCGACAAATAGTGCACCAATCTTAACGATCAAGGTATCAAATTAATATAGAAAGTAGCCGCTTTTTTTAAGTGGATAGTTTGTAACGTAAATCGTTATACCCATTGGGCAATCTTTCACGTACAGAATTGTCGAAAAAAAATTTTTGGGGGGGGGTCATAATCCTGAACAACTTAAGATATTTTGTTGAAAAAACTTTTGTGGGCTTTCAGGGGCAGGGGTAAGGTTTTCACGAAAAATTATCAAAATCGAAGACAAAAAGTTTGACTTCCGCACTGCACCTTTAACTAAAGGTGATTGTACAAAGTACAAAATATGTTTAGGGTTAGGTTAGGCTTGAGCTTAGGCATTAGTGATTTCAAGTTTATTCAGCTTTAACGAGCCTATATAGATTTGTTATTCGTCCCTGCGACCTTAATCCGTCGATATTTCTTAGATTATCAGAGGGTAAATTGGTTCCAGCCAGACCGCAATGAAATTTTGTACAAGCTTCAATATTAGTCGGGTAACCAAATTAACGGTCCAGCGCCGTTTGATTTCGACAAAACTCTGTCCATAAATAGTCTAAAAAAGCATAATGGTGGAAAAATACAAAATCATAATTGCGTATCTATAGGTGGAGATCACATTCATTAAAGAAAAATTAATATATTTTTATGACGTTTAGCTTGAAAGTTAGGTAGGTATGTATCTTTGTTTCAAATAAAAATTTCAAATTGTGCTGATAAAAACGTGCTATTAAAAAAATTTTTGGTCATATTGTGCTATTAAGAATTATTTTTAAACGTTTGAAATAGTGAAGTGTAAGTAAAAAATAAGTTTTAAAATAATTCATTTTTTTCAAAAATTTTAAATTGTCAGTCTGAAATTATTTAAGAAGCCATCACATAAATAGGTTGCTGCTCTAGAGATCAAGAACTCTGGAGTATGTTCCAAAGGTTCTAAAAGCAGTTTTTATCTTCAGAGCTTGCTTCAGGGCTAGGGATGCATTGAGCACCAGATTTTAATTGTGAGCTGAGCATTACTTAGTACTCACAATTAAATTAATTGTGAGCTTGAGCCTGAGTACTCACAATTAAATATATGTGAGTACCAATTGGTATTGAGCATTTGTGAGCCTGGCGAATGTTTAAAATATACTTACGTATAGCATAGATTTTAGGAGGACAGAAGGGAATGACTGTAGTCCGTAGAAATGGGGGCTATGGGTGGATAGAGCCCTCAAATGAGGTCAAAGGGCAGAACAGCAGCAACGGGTCCTTTCGGGACGACTTAAAAGGGGCTGAATACCCCCCACCCCTCTGGAGAAAAATTTAAATTTAAAACTGTAAAACACCAAGACAACCCCCAGAACACATACCGCAAAACATTTGATTTAACTAGCATATGAATTTCAGATAAAGTTAAGATTTTCAATTAAAAAATAAATGTAAAGCCTCATGGCGTGTAAAAATGACAGTGGATATAAACAATCATATTTCAACTACAAATGTTTTATTAAATAAAGTCAAACTACAACATGATGTTTTTCTTGATTTTATAGATTTATCAAGTTTTATTGCAATTTTTTAGCGAAAAGAGCTATACTTATTTAAAAAACAAAAATCTCTTAACTAACACTAAAATTGATATACCTTTTGTATAATTAAATTTAAATATAAAAGGCGTTTTGTAAAAAAATGTAATATTGAAGACTGACATTTTTAATATTTATTATCAATTTGTTTAGTAAATTTAAATTTAGAATAAATGTTTAAAGCAATTTAAACTAATTTTTGTATATAAAAATATGCTTTAAAATAGAAAAATAACCATTTTTATATAGGCACCTTGCACTGAAACGCAGTTTATACATGAAGTATACAATATACATAAGTGTCACCATAATAGATAATTACCGTACTCCTACTTATCCTTTGTAGTATGCAGATCAACCCATCGAAATTTCGCGCGCTTTCTATCGCCTTATCTGCATACTACGAATGATAACTAGGAGATACGGTAATTTCGCGCGCTTTCTATCGGTTGATCTGCATACTACTAAAAGATAAGTAGGAGTACGGTAATTTTCCATTATGGTGACACTTATGTATATTGCATACTTCATGTATAAACTGCGTTTCAGTGCAAGGTGCCTATAAGAAAAAAATTTGAATAGAAATAGAATAAAAAAATTAGAATAAATACTTGTATGTTCTAATGATATTTATATAATTAGCATTTTTACGTATTTTTAATAGCATCTCAACATGTCACATGAAACAAAATTGTTGTGATTATGAATTTTTATTATTTAAACTTCCCAGGGTGAAATAAAGTATACTATAATAACTTTTTTTTAGTTTTTTGCACAAAAAATGATATTGAATATAGAATAAACATTAAAGGAGCATTGTCACATATCAAATTCCTATAACGCCTTGAATAAACTAATCTTAATACAAAACCTTTAATCTACCTCGAACAATTCGACAACATTTAAAAACTTCAATTTAATCGGTTCAGTAACAAAAAAAGTTCTTTGATCCTGCGTTATAGGTATTTAAATTGTGACAGTATGTTCTCTTAAGTAATTATAACGCGAACAAAGCCACCAATTTTTGTAAAAAGTGTGTAAAAACTAAAAAGCAAATATTTTCACACACCGATGTAATTCTTTTATGGAATGGACCCTTTTGATTAATTGTAAAAATATTACCTTGTGCTCCGAAATCTTGTTTTCGTTAATTTTTCGTCGAAATATTTAACAAAGCCAAAAATAAAGCTTTTTATAGGGCGTTTTTTTACTCAGCAAATTTTAGTATATATAAAAAACCAACGTATTTTTATGTTCATTTTGAAACCTTGATTGAAAATTTTTATAAAGTCTTTGTCAAAATATTAGTGTTTTAGTGAAAAAAACCTGCGACTTTTACCTTAAAACCGTCGGTAAATTTTTGGCATAAGAAAAAATGCTGAATTTAAGTCTATTATGAAAATTTTTATTGAAATGAAAAAGTGTCAATTTTAAAATGTTTATTTCGATAGAGTTTTCAACAAAAAAAAAAAACGCAAAAAATTTGATTTTATTAAATACCTGTACTGTTTATTGAACGGTTTTTTGCTTTCCATGTTTCACAAACAATAGGGTAACAATCTCAGGGTTTTTTGAAGATAACACTAATATTTAGGGAAATCATTTGATAAAATCAAAATAAATCAGGATGTAAAAATAAAGTTAACAACATAACGCCTGTTTTTTTATGTTTTCATAACAAAACTTTTTGCAGTGAAGAAGGCATTGTTCCAGGATAAAATGATTAAAAAAATCCCTATTTTGGCCTTTTTTAAATGGTCTAAAGGTAAAAAAACTGTTACAAGGTTTGGAACGCAGAATAAAGTTTGGTCAAAAAATAGTCGAAATCGAAGAGAAAAACTTTTTACTGCATTTTTAAGTGTTTATTCTAACACACATTCTTTTTATAGAAAATTTAGTTTTTTTTAAATCAAAGTGCAAAACCAAAAGATAAAACCACGGGTAAAAATTATGCAATTATGCAATTTATCAAAAAATCTTTAAGTCCTGTATAAAGAGTGGCGTCCATATAAGCCATTGAATAAAATGCCTTTTGAATAGTTTAAAAATGACATATTTCTTTGAGTTATGTCATCATAATGAACAATTATTTATTAATTCGCGTGAATTTAAATAGATATTTATTTACGTAAATTTAGGTAAATTGAATTGTTACATTATTAAATTAAAACAGACTCTTTATTATAACTGGCGTGAATTAACAGAAGAATATGACTTTAAAATAAAAATGTCATTTAAATGGACTGAAATAATGTTGTTATAATCGCATATTATAATAAGGCTTTTTATTCAGGATTTAAACATCTTTTGGTAAAGTATAATATATCTTTTAATTTTTATTGTCAAGCTCACAATTAAGCTAATTAGCCTGGGCTAATTGTGAGCTTGAGATTTATTGTGAGCTTGAGCTTAGTACTCACAATTAAATATATGTGAGTACCAATTGGTATTGAGCATTTGTGAGCAGCTCAATGCATCCCTATTCAGGGCACATAACTAATTAATTTCCACCCAAATTGTTTCAACACAACGGTGTGATCTTTTTACAAAATTATTACTCAGTTTTATAAATTGTTTAATTCGGTTTTTTGACAAGCTCTAAGTGTTACAACTCCAACTGTGTTAATGTTTCAAAAATATGACGCCTTATAAATACTGAGAATGAAGATTACAGCTTCAAGTCCTGTATCGCTCATTTTTCAGACCAAAAAGCTAAAAACAGCAAAATTGATTCGCAATCTTTTTTTTAAAAAACTCGATTTATTCGGCCTCATATTTCTGGACGTCACATAAGAAACAACTACCAGTGTTTTTGTTAACTGCTGTCATGTGTACATAAACTGTGCCGTGTTTAAAGGAAGGTTATCGTAAATAAATTAAATCCGTAAATATTAATAGCAAACACAAAAAGTTTTAGAGCAAAAAGAACGAAAATTTTTTGGAAAAACCCAGAAAAAATATATTTACACCTTTAAGCTAAAAAATAAATTAAAAATAATTAATAAAAAATAAAAATAGACAAAAGGCCTAATTAATTAGAAAGAATATAATAATATATAACCAAAAACAAAAATTACAAAATATTAGACGGATATTAACAAAATTTTGCAAAAAAAGCTTAGGTACAACCAAAAACTTGCGTATTAAATTTCGTTTAGGTTTTTTTTCTTTCAAAAAACAAGTATGCATAACACTGTGGGTTTTCATTTGGTCTGTGGTGCGTTTTATAACCAACGGTTAATTTCAAACTATATAAGCCAATAGATTTAATTGTATTTTTCTGCGGTGTGTTTAATAATGAACTGTTCATTTCGAGCTATAAACTAATATTTTAAATTGAAAACGACTTAAATAATATTTTAGTCCTTCTAAATTTATAAATTAAAAGTTTTGTAACATACTTCCGTTTCAAATGGAAGAAACAGACTGAAGGATTAAAAAAATCAAAAAAAAATCATTTACCAATGCCGACTTCTTTGTTTCTCCAAAAAATAAGCCCACAGTATTACAGTTTTTTCAGTATTACTGGTTGAAATTAAGCCAAATTTAAAATTGAAAAATTTGGCTACCTGGCCGCTCTACTAAACTCGTGCTCACTATTATGCTACGTTAGCCTTTAGTTGAAGGTGCGGTGTGGAGTCAAACTTTTTGTCTTCGATTTTGATAATTTTTGTGAAAACTTTACCCCTGCCTCCAATAGCCCACAAAAATTTTTTTCAACAAAATATCTCCCGTGGTTCAGGAGTTATGACCTCTCAAAAATGGCGCTTTTCGGCAATTGTGTACGTGACAGATTGCTCAATGGGTATAAGGATTTCCGTTACAAATTAAGCACTTAAAGAAAGCGGCTACTTTCTACTTTAATTTCATACATTGATCGTTAAAATTGGTGGTATTTGTCGAGATATTGCATTTTTCGTACAAAAAAATCCATTTTTTCGCTAAAAACACAAACTAAAGGGAACAAAGGTTGAGCAAACTTCATAAAACCGCTGCCGTCGTTTAACGAAAAAATCGCGGGTTTTTTGTACGGGAAACGCAATGACTAGACCAATACTGCATCAATCTTAACGATCAAGGTACCAAATTAAAGTTGAAAGAAGCCGCTTTCTTTGAGTACATAATTTGTAACTTTAATCGTTATACTTATTAAGCATTCTTTCACGTACAGAATTGTCAAAAATGCCATTTTTGTGGGGTCATAACTCCTGAACCACTGGAGATATTTTGTTAAAAAATTTTTTGTGGCCTATTGGGGGTACATAGGGGTAAGGTTTTCTCAAAAATTATCAAAATCGAAGACAAAAAGTGACTCCGCACCGCACCTTTAAGCAACATCATTATCGCAATTTAAAGGTTTAACGGCGTTTAAATTGCGATAAAGATTTTTTTGATTAATTTTATATATATCTGATAACTAAATCAATATTAAAAAATAAAATAGCTCATTAAAAAGTTTCTTACGATGATTGTGATTACCCCACCAATAATTGTCCAAGAATAAAATTTTACGTAATAAACCTTAAAATAAACACAAGTACAGCACGAATCCCCGAATTTACTCACATTCGCTGTCTTTAATATGTAGACGGCGTCAAGAAGCTAAATCGCATGGCTTCTAGCACCCCCTTTCTTGATGTGTTGTAAAAAAATGGTATTGACAAAGCGTTTTATTTCCCAACGGTTAGAGAAATAAATAAAAATAAACAATTCACCACAAAAAAACTGATATAAATATAGATTTAAATATTTTTTTTAATCTTTATTGTCTCAATTAAACAACATTTTTCTTAATAATATTTTTGATGGTAATTACAAAAGCTAATTAATATGAAACAGTAATGTTGACCACGGCGAGGTCGCATTTTTTATAATTTCTTGAAAAATAGTGGTTTGTAGCAAAAATTCACGACCAGTACGGCCCTTTAACTGGATCCATAATTCCTGCAATACCGTAGCCAAAAAGCTTAGATAAAATTTCTTATTTGTTCTTAATAATAACCACATTTTTTAGTTGTTTAATTTTTGGACAATAAAACCTATTTTAGAAAATTATTGGCAAACATTCGTATTAGTGTCTGAAATCGACTTATTCACATTACAAGAAGATATGCGACGAGAATTTCATAAAATAATAAAACTTAATATAAATAACAACGCAATTAAAAAATACGACGCCGCTCGAATTATTAAAATGTGCATAAATTAGGTAATAAAGAAAATAACTTTACTTCCCAACTGAACCAAGTGGTTTATGTTAAAAAAATATTTTATTGTGACTGACAAAAGCTTTCAAAGTCAGTGTCAATAAAACGAGCAAACGACTTATTTTCTAAATTAATAAATATTTATAGGTAACATTTTACGCGAAAAAATATCGCAAATATATCAGTTTATATAAAAATTAATTTCGTCTGAACAAATAAACAGTAAACAAATTGTAATTAGGAAATCGTTTTTAACAATAAATATGTTTCATGTAAAATGTTTTTATTTTTATAATCTCAGTTCATATTTCCGTAATTTTCCTGCAATCACTTAAAATTTTTTGAAATTGGAAGCAAATTTTCTTTGTAAGTGTAAGGCCTCACATAACGTATTATTCATGAAACTTTTGGGCCCGGTCCACTTGGGACTGGGTCCCTTTCCTACGTAGACCAGTTTGCGTAAAAAAACAGTAGCAATCCGTTTTGATCACCGGAATGTGGACTGGGTCAAAAAATACCGGACCGGAACCCAGATCAATTTTAAAAGGAGTGATCACATGCTATTAAAAATGAGTCAGAAAAGAAGTATTTGAATAAGAAATAAGTTTTTTTATTTAAATTTTTTTCATTCTGAATGCAAAAATCTGAAATCCAAAACTGGATTGGGTCTAAAAAAAGGACCCACACCAGTTTTCCGATGACATTTCCTATGACCAAAACGGACTACGACTGTTTTTTTACGAAGACCGAGACCAGTCGGCGGAAGACGTTTTTACCCAGTCGGAGATGGAGCGGGTCCAAAAGTTTTATGAATATAGGACAGTTTGTCCTCAAAATAAAATTCGCTTAGTGACTCAGTAAAAATGAGACTTTTCTTAACTGTTAAATTTTGAGGTTTAAAGCACCCTGAAGTGCAAACGATTGAAATGCTAACCATTGTGGATTTAAATATAAAGATTTTTGGCGGCAAATAAATAATGTTGCTTTAAGGCAATTGTATTTATTTTCAATTCATGTTAAAAAACAATAAAGTAAATTTGATTTTTTTTTGCGCAGAAGATGCAAACGAATCCTAACTATCAAATTTGAATGCGAAGAGACGGCAGAGGCACTACAGAATCGAACCAATGAACTCGGCATTTCCGGAAATGGCGGATTTATAGGTAAAGGTTTATTTTAATTAATAGAATAAAAGTATTTTACTTTATGTAAATGAAATTAAGCATAAGTTAAACCCAAATATCACAAGGACAAATAAAAAACAGAAGATTTTTTGCATTTTTTGTTTGCCTTTTTAAATTTTTAATACATAACACAGTATGTTTTAAACAGAGCTATATTTCTCATATATTTTATGGCTTTAATTTCGGTTCCAAAATAAACAAATTCTGGATCTAAAGAATATTTTAGTACAATGTGGTCTATTTCTTATTTGGGACGGCTCAAAAATTATTAAAAGGCAGACATAACGCGGTTAGAATCAGAATAAGTTTATTCTTAAAGCCATGTTTAGAATCAGATGCCGTGTTTTTGCTACATCGCTTACTTGTTTATGTTTAGGATTTAATTTGGAAGAAGTTCGGGATACAAATATAACAGACGCACTGATTGAAGAAGCCACAGAAACCAATGGAATCATTTACTTGGTTGAGTTACGTATCCTATTGTTCTCAACGACTCCCTCATAAAAACCGCACAAAAATAGCAGACCGGTTTTAATTGGTGGCAGAAACGGCGCCAGTTCCCAGCGCCATCTGCTTCAACCGCGCGGAA
>JASAMX010034952.1:0-12464 GCA_030248175.1 Microlaimidae sp. YZB2_3 | reverse complement strand
TTTTAGAGTTTTTAAAATCTTTAAACGCGCTGAGATCAATGCGAATATTTCAAGTTAAGGTCCTTGAAGTTTTGGCTACCTCCTGGAAAAATTTTTTTTTCCAAAATTTTGGGGGTTAGCCCCAAAACCCCCCAAATTTAGGAACAATTTTTTTCAGCCGAATTTCTAACTTTTTACGATATGAATCCTTACGTTTGAAAATTTTTTTGCAGATTTCCCATATTTTCTTGAACTCAAAATATATAATTTGTTAGGGGTAACCTACCTGGGTCGGAAACCCCGAGGAGTTAATCGGATCAATTTTACGATTTTTGCAAAAATCGTTTTTGCAAAAAATGGGGAAGCGAAAATTGCACTTTTTTAAACAATGCTCAAAAACTACAGATTAGAGATTACAGATTACAGATTACAGATTGTTTGAGTTACAGATTAGAGGCCCGGGGAATTTATGCGGAATTTTATGCTCTAACTTTTGGTGACAGTCCCAAAAAAATTTTAACTTTTTACACAGCCCTTTTACATAGGCAAGTAATATATCATTCTGAACCTTAATAAAAGCTTTTGAAGCTTTTGAAGTAATAAATTTGATCTAAATTGTCAGGTAAGCAAAACACAGACCCCATTGTACCCCCAAAATTAGTAACAGGTGATTTTTTGTTTTTATTATTTATAAACCGTGTTTAAATTCCTTTAAAAGATCTATGCGTGCTGATTTAAAAAATATTAGTTTTAGGTTAAAATTTTTTATGGATACCCAGTAACACACACCAAATACTCCCATATTATGTGAAAAATAATAATTTTATGAATTTTTCAGTTTAAGTGTTGTGTTTATACTCATATGAAAGCTCTAGATGCACGGATTTTAAAAATAATAGTTTATTAGATTTTGTTCAGTGGTTCAGTTCAGTCATGTTTGTACTCATTCCAAAGGTCTCGACACGCTGATGTCAAAAAATATTTTTAACTCGATTCAACCATTGGTTACCATTTTACAACCCACGTATTCCTAAAAATTTTTGGCTCCAAATCTCCACGGTCTCCAACTTGTGGCTCAAACAGTTTTTGAGCATGACGCCTCTAAAATACGGCACTGCCACCCTCCCCCATACAAAGAATTTTAGCTAAAATCTAAAATTGACCCCCTTTAACCTCGGTACCTATCAGGTAGGTTACCCCGAACAAATTATATATTTTTGAGCACAGAAAAGTATGGGCAATCTGCACAAAAATTTTCAGACGTAAGGAACCATATGATAAAATGTTAGGGTAACTGAAAAAAATTGCCCCTAAATTTGGGGGGTTTTAGGGCTCACACTCCAAATTTAAAAAAAAAAAATTTTTCAGGAAGTAGCAAAAGTACAAAAACCTTAACGCGAGATATTTGCATATTGACCAGGCGCGTTTCAAAAGTTATAAGAGCTCAAACAAAAATTTTTTTGTCAAAATTTTCCCACTTTTTTGTCAAAATTTTCCCACTATCGCTAAAAAAAACAGAAAATAGTTGTCAGTGTACTCTCTATCTATTCTACACTAAAAAACTCTTATTCAGAACTAGTCAATTATGTCTTAACTCTAAGTAGTAAAAATAATAATAATCCAAAATAATAAAATTCTAAGATTTAAAGTTTACGAAACAAAACGGCGACCAACTTCAGAGACAAATAGACTTAAATGATATTACGGAAGAACCAGCCAATAAATCAATGGCAATTAGGTGAATAATTTTAGGGTTATAAAAATAAATTTTGTTTAATCGGTTGTGGTGACCGTGTTTGTTTACGTAAACTTTAAATCTTAGAATTTTATTATTTTGGATTATTATTATTTTTACTACTTAGAGTTAAGACATAATTGACTAGTTCTGAATAAGAGTTTTTTAGTGTAGAATAGATAGAGAGTACACTGACAACTATTTTCTGTTTTTTTTAGCGATAGTGGGAAAATTTTGACAAAAAAAGTGGGAAAATTTTGACAAAAAAATTTTTGTTTGAGCTCTTATAACTTTTGAACGCGCCCTGGTCAATATGCAAATATCTCGCGTTAAGGTTTTTGTACTTTTGCTACTTCCTGAAAAAATTTTTTTTTTAAATTTTGGAGTGTGAGCCCTAAAACCCCCCAAATTTAGGGGCAATTTTTTTCAGCCAAATTTCTAACATTTTATCATATGGTTCCTTACGTCTGAAAATTTTTGTGCAGATTGCCCATACTTTTCTGTGCTCAAAAATATATAATTTGTTAGGGGTAACCTACCTGGGTCGGGTACCCAAGAGGTTAAAGGGGGTCAATTTTACAATTTTAGCTAAAATTCTTTTTATGGGGGGAGGTAGCAAGTGCATATTTTGGCATCATGCTCAAAAACTGTTTGAGCCACAAGTTGGAGACCGTGGAGATTTGAGACCAAAAATTTTTAGGGATACATTGTGGGTTGTAAAATGGTAACCAATGGTTGAATCGAGTTAAAAATATTTTTTTGACATCAGCGTGTCGAGACCTTTGATATGAGTACAAACATGACTGAACTGAACCACTGAACAAAATCTAATAAACTATTATTTTTAAAATCAGTGCATCTAGAGCTTTCATAAAAGTATAAACACGTCACTTAAAATGAAAAAATGACAAAATTACTATTTTTTTAAATTTGGGGGTTTTTGGGGGTATGTAACCGGGTAACCATAAAAAATTTTAATTTAAAATTAATATTTTTGAAATCAGCAAGCATAAAGCTTTCAAACGAATATAAACACGGTTAATTCATAATAAAAACAAAATAATCACCCCTTACTAATTTAAGGGCTACAAAGGGGTCTGTATTTTGGTTACCCGACCATTTAGAGCAAATTCTTTTATATGTTTGAAATAAGCACGCCGAAAGCTTTAAAATGATATATTACTCGCCTATGTAAAAGGGTTGTGTTAAAAGTTTTATTTCAGTTTTATTTCAGCCATTGCAGTCCCTTAGGGCATAAAAAAATTTTTGGGACTATCACCAAAATGTAGAGCTTAAAATTCCGCATAACCCCCGGTCTTAAGCCTGTGGCTCAAACAGTTTTTGAGCATGATGCAAAAATATGCACTTGCTACCCCCCATACAAAGAATTTTAGCAAAAATCGTAAAATTGACCCCCTTTAACCTCTGGGGGTACTCGACCCAGGTAGGTTACCCCTAACAAATTATATATTTTTTAGCTCAAGAAAGTATGGGCAACCTGCACAAAAATTTTCAGACGTAAAGATTCATATATTAAAAAGTTGGAAATTTGCCTGAAAAAATTGTCCCTAAATTTGGGGGTTTTAAGGCTAAATCCCCAAATTTGTTGAAAAAAAAAATTTTTTTTTTCAGGACGTAACCAAAAGTTCAAGGACCTTAACTTGAGATGTTTGCATATTGATCGCGGCGCTTTTAAAAGTTATAAGAGCTCAAACGAAAATTTTTTTGTCACAATTTTCCCAGTAAGTATCGATAAAAGAAAAACAAAGAATAGCGCCAATCCAGGCTCGTATATAGGATTTCGCGGGGGGGCGGTCTTCCAATGTCTCGGCAGGGGTTACGGCGCAAAGCGCCGTAATTGTCCCGCGTAGCGGAGCAAAGCCGACGCGAAGCGTCGGCCGGGGGTTCTGGGGGTGTTTCCCCAGCTGCCGGATTTAGGGTCGATGGAGCCTTGGGAACTTGGAGCTGGAACTTGGAGCAAAAAAAAGGGAACTTGGAGCCGTAAGTAGGGAACTTGGAGCCGAAAAAAAATCTCTAAAACGTTTACCTAAGCCTAAGCGAAACCTAAATCTAACCCCAAACCATTTTTTTCTTAAAGGCCCCAAGTTCCCATTGCTCGTGGCTCTAAGTTCCCAAAAATTTCTCATGGCTCCAAGTTCCCTGCTTGTGGCTCTAAAGACCCCGTACCAGCTGCCTGAAGCGAAAATATTTTAAATATGCACTTAAAAACTGCTAAAAAATTGTCTTCAGCGATTTATATAGTTATAATTTTACTTTTGTTTTTATAACCTAATTCCTAAACAATTTGTTTGTTACACCTTAATTAGTATGATGTTAAATTTTCTACTATATTCCAATAAGGTTTTTTCTTACTTATATTAAAAAACAGCCTGATCGATTTATATATAAATAATTGACTAAATTATTTAAAAATATGCGGACTGCAAGGGGTTTGTAGCTTAAAGCAAAAAGTGCGTTTTATAAAATGAAAATAAAAAAGTAAAGGGGGGACCCTTATAAAAATAGCTGGCTTTTCCAGCCAGGAGGGGGGGGGCGGACGGCCCCCCTCCTAAGTATGGAAACGATCAAAACGGGGGAGCGGCTGCCCCCGCCTCTAAATACGCTACTGCGCTCTAATACCATTACTTAAACACTGAATGCTCTTGGATTAATGCCAGCAGTTCATTTCAAATCCATTTCCAAGTATTTGAAATAGTTAAAATAAAAAAAATTAAATACAAATCTATCAATTTATATCTGAAAACGTCATTTAATGTGCAAAAAGACATCAAAAAGGCATAAAAAATTACTTTCTGTTATAATATATGTTTTTTACCAATGTTTTTATATTAATATCTTCATATAGAATAAATATTGGATGTATAAGATTTTCGCCGATCGTATGTAAATGACAAAATTAATTGACTCAGTTTCCTACATTTAAACTAAAAAAACGAAGTTGGAAACATCCAATGTCACGGTTACGCTAACTGTATTTTTCACCGACTTCAAGCCGCGTAACAAAATATAATGGGCATTTCTGTTATTGTTTTTTTGTTTATAATTATTCCGCGCGGCGGCTGTCGCGACCGCTCTGTCGATTCTACAGTGCCGTTGAGTTTAGTACATTTTACGGTTTCAAATATTTAAACTATTTATTAGTACAAAATCTCAACTCCTTTCCCTCAAAATTCCTTAAATACTTCGTAATATTCCAAAAGCAAAATGCATTTTTTAAGGATTTTTATTTTGTGCCGGTTCGTAGGTAAGCCGCTGCTGGCGCGCTTGATTACCAGTTTTTTAATGTTTCAAATACAAAAAATGCTTCTATTTAAAAGTTTGGAATTGACTTTTTAAAACTGATTTCTAAATTTTGAATAGTTTTAAAATCAAAACATTAAAAAAACCTATGTAGGTTTGAAATTAGTTTTAAAGCACAATAATTTAAACTTATTTTTGCTAATGCCTTTTTTGCTTAAATTTTTTTACCAAGTACTTCAACATGATGAAACATATCATCGTGTAGCAATTTTAATTAAGTATAGGTTTAAACTAAAGAAACTAAGAAAATTACGATTTTTCAATTTTTTTTCTTTTACCCTCTCTCCTACAGTAAAAGACGCTTATTCAAAACTAATCTATATATACAAAAATAAAGGTAGCAATTAATACTATTGAATATGTTGGTTACGTCTGTTACGTGAATATGGTGGTGCAAATAATCTGCCCATTGCTGGCCGCTATGCAAATTTAAACTTTAAATTTGTTTCAAAAATCACCCACAGAAACAATGTTTCGATAAGAACTCATGAAAATTTATAAATCAAGAATATTGTAAAATTGAGTATAATATACCAACGTGATTGAAAAAAAACTTGCCTTTAAATAAATAATTTTTCAACTGTGTGTAAAATATTAATACTGTATATAAAAATTGCATGCATCGGTACTAAATTTCGAATTCTAACCCGTTTCCGTGGTCACTTTTTCCCCAGGTAACACGACGAAACGGTATTTTACTCTGACTATTGTGAATTGTAAACTGAATTCCAATGCAAACAAAAAACCATTCTACAGCTTTACGTACCACCAAGATATAACCTTCGTGGTACATAATGTCAAGAATTGCTAAACGCATTTGAACTTATTAATCTGTTGCACTCTTGTGATTTTTTTGTTTAAGTGCGAAAATAAAAATAGTCCGTACAAAAACGTTCAAAACTCTAGCTAAAAAATAGTATGAACACATTGAGCAACAGCAAACAAATTCTAAGGTTAAATACATGTCAAAAATATCCTTTGAATTTTTTTTCGCTACTACGAAGCATGAAACATGTCAATAAATTTGTTCAAAAATCAGAACAAAACATAAAGGCGCTTTAAAATTGTGCGAAACCGTTGCAAAATAATAAGAAAACGTTTTTAAATTACCTTATATTTTCTTTTTGGCCTGTTTGGGCTAAGATTTAACCAGATTATAGTAGATCCACAAAATTCGTGTTAACACAATGTGTTCTTTTTAAGTGTTTGGTCAATTTAGGCTTAAAAAATTATTAACTTTTTCGCTGATATTTAAAAAATAAAACTCAGAAAAAAGAGTTTTAAATTATTAACTACACTTATATTAATTGAGAAAATGTCAAACAATTGTTTTGTTTTGAATTTTTTCTATTTGTATTTAGAATAGTGCGTGGTCCCAGAGGAGAATACGGTATTCGACCTGGACAATGGTCCCCAAATCTTTTTCTACTGCTACATTATGTTAAAAGTATATTTGCTTTGGGTGTTAAAAAATAAAAATTACACAAAAACATAACTAACAATTAGGTTTTTAATGTTAAACTTTCTAATTCCAAAGTATTATCAAACATTTAGCGCCATTTGGAACATGTTATTGAAAAAATGTTTTTTAGTAAATAAAAAAAACTCGGTGATATGATTCTGATGGTATTTTGGTTTTTATTTTGGGGCCTATTTCATAAAAATTGCTTGTAATTAATTTAAAGCTGTAAATTAATAAACGCATATTTTTCTTTTGTATTTTTAATTAAAAAGTATATTGATGAAATTGCGTTTAGAATTTAAAAAAATACATGTTTGTAAATTCTGTAAATGCCACAGTTACGTACGTATTTTTAATTAATATAATAGAAAGAAATTTTACTAAAATCTTTATGAAATAGGCCCCTGGTGTAAATTTAAAAAAATTATTCTACCCAGTCCGCAAATTTACACACAAAAGTCGTTATTTTGTTGAATTTTGACGTGCAAACAAAAAACGATAGGATTAAAAAAAAATAAAATGTGAAGTGTAAAAATTTGTAAAAAATCGATTAAATTGTTGCAACAACTCTACTTTAACTTTTTTATTATGTCGAAGCTTGTCGTGGGAAATCGTTGAAACGCAATTTCAATTCCGTTATGCTCAAAATGCTACACGTTTTTTCCTAAATTCTTTAAGATTTTCTGCAGCGGTTTTTTTGATTTATAAACGTTTTTACGATCATTATCACAATGTCTCAGTTGGCACATCGCAAGCAGTCGCGCTCAAAAAAATTCAAAGCTTAGCCTGAAGTTTGATTCCTCTTTCCACTTTCAGTTTAAAAATGTTTTTACCATTTTTTTTTTCAAAATACGGATTATTAATCGATTGATAAAATAAATGAAATGTAATATTATGTTTTTTTTGTAGCCTGAAGTACGTATATAAAGTTAGCATATATAAAAAAATACGTATATAAAATTTTCGCGCACGAATTTTGAGCCTGTATATTTTCAGTCGCGCCTACCGTAAAACACGGTTTTTACGCCTATCGCACATTGAGGCACAATATTGGTATTAACAAAATTACGTAATTTTTTAAATTGATTTTGAATAATAAAATTATTATACACAATTAAAACATTAAATAAAACTGATAAATTGTAAAAAAACACTTGGTGAGACTGGTGAGAAAATTTAAAGCGTTTAATTTCCTTAAAGTACGCCTCCTTGATTAGAAAAAAAATCATAATTACCCACAAAAAATGAATAAAAGTTTTTTCTAAAAATTACTAAAATTACACAAACTACAAGTTTATTCTTGTTTTACTGTTTAATTATAAAGGCTTTTTTATTTTTAGAATTTGATTCTTGTCTATAGATGACGGCGTTGGAAACTAAAAACAGTTTATATTTTAGTGATTTTAAGTTTTATTTATCAGCGTATTACTATTTACTTCAAATATATGCAAAAACGCTTTATTTCATTAAAAACAATGGTGCAAGAGCTGAGTTAACATTTTGTTAAAGTTTTGCATATAGATTAAATTAAGATATTTTAAATCCTAATAAAAGCCAGCAATGTTCATATGTTGTAATGTGATTTTAAATTTTTCAACTTTTTAAAATTTTTACAATTTAAAAAATTTTATTTTTAAATTTTATTAGGATTTATTTAAATTATATTAAAATTTTATTTTTAAACTTTTCTTCAAAATTTTTGAATTCTTCGAAAAAATTGATTTTTAACATAAAAATTAAAACACTAAAAACTTTAAAATTCATAAGGTAACAATGTTATACTTAAAAAAACACAGTAATTTAACTCAGATCTAACACAATTGTTTAAAGCCTGCGTGACCCACCCCAAAACTTGTTGTAATTGATAAGTGTTTGTTTGTTTAATTTTTAGAGAGTTCTTAGTTGTGCTTGTCTCAAGAAAAAATCACGGCTGGTATCGTTTAACAGCTAGCCTCGATATTTTATGCGTGGCACCATTTTATGATCGCAATATGCCTTGTTTTAAAATTATTTACCACACTTTTCCGTCCATGTTAATGTTACTTTTATACAGAATTAATTGCACTTTGTTTACGATTGTTACCACTGATTTTTTTGCGATACTGTGTTTTTAGAAGCTGTTTTAGAATTTTTTTTTTAAACCGTAAAGTGTACTAGTCGCTCGCTGTTTCTCAATTTTCCCTCTACATATGATTGGCGCTAGTAGTTATTTTACCCTCTTCCTAACACTAAAAAACTCTTATTCCGAACTAGTCTATAAATTATCCAGAACAAAATTTGATTTCATATTGCAAACTAATAAAAACAGAAAAACTACTTCGTTTTACGAAATAATTTGGGTGTCCGGAAATTTTGTCTTCTACATATCGTCTTTCAACATCTCGTCTTCTACATCTCGTCTTCGGAAAACTCGTCTTTTAAACATCTCGTCTTCGAAAAACTCGTCTTTTAGATGCGATTTTGTAAACGTATTTTCAAAATTTCGAGTTTCCACCCCCCCCCCCTTCCCGACCCAATGATAAAATTTTCTTTGATTTTTTTGGTTTTGCTTAGGCTTAGGAAAAAATAAGGTTTTTACTCTTCAGGTCAAAAAGCATTATTAAATACAAATTTACCATGATAAAGTTTTGCTTGATTTTTAGGTTTTGCTTAGGCTTAGGTTCTCAGTTTTTTGAATAAATCATTTAATAAAAGTTTATCATGATAAAAATTTTGCTTGATTCTTGGCTTTTGCTTAGGCTTAGGAGCGAAATAAATCAGGAGCGAAATGTGATTTTTAATCAACTTATTATAATTTGTTTACTTAAAAACTAAGGGTTCTTTTTTTATATAAAGTTTTTTTTTCTTTTTATTAGGAAAAAAAGGTTTTCAATACATTGTTTTAGTCAAAAAATAGGAGAAACTTGTCTTTTGAAAAGTGAGTTTACAAAACCGCATCCAAAAGACGAGTTTTTCCGAAGACGAGATGTTTAAAAGAGGAGTTTTCCTAAGACGAGTTTTAGAAGACGAGATGTTAAAAGACGTATTGTAAAAGACGAAATTTCCGGAAACCAATAATTTGTCATGGGTGGCGCGGGAGCGCCACGGGGCGATTTAGCCCGTGGCGCCGCGCCAACCATTATTAGAGAACGTGGGTAAATTTTGAAATTCAGAACCTTCTTCTTCTTCTTCTTCTTCTTCTTCTTCTTATTATTATTATTATTATTATTATTATTATTATTATTATTATTATTATTATTATTATTATTATTATTATTATTATTATTATTATTATTATTATTATTATTATTATTATTCCAACGCTCCATCCTTAAAAGCGATATTTCTCATTCGTTACTGAATGATCAAAAATAAACATGGGCTCATTAGAAAAAAGAAGGAATTACGCAACTTTCTTAGGAAACACATTTTTCATTTAGGTCCTTGTTATCGATTTATTGATCAAAATAAAAAAATTGAAAAATAGACAAATAAAAACTCCCAACCGCATAATAACAGCCTTTTGGCAATAATAAGGATTGTGCAGAGCAGACAACCAACATCCCCTCATAGAAACCGCACAAAAAAAACAGACCGGTTTTAATTGGTGGCAGAAACAGAACCAATTCCCAGCGCCATCTGCTTCAACCGTGCGGAAAACGGCTAAAACAACAGAGTACTTTTCTTAATTCTTGCATTACTGATGACAAAATTAATTCAAGGTTTGATTTATTAAAACTAGCCTTGAAAAATGCTCTAAGAATAGAGCAGGAAAAAGGGGCGATTTTTCCCCGGGCGTATGTTTAGGCAGAAAAGATGTGGACTAGTCTGAGATGGAGATTATGTGGACTATAGAAAGTTTGCATTTGGTTTGGCCGGCTGCTCACTAAATAAAAATTTCTACCATATGATAATGATTTGTTAATACATTGATCTAATCACACAGCACTGTTGCATTTTTTTTTTAGTTTGATGAAATGTCAATTGAAAAACTCATACTCACAGCAATCTTTGACAAGCACGAAATCGCCACTTTTTCAAATTTATAGTTGTTTCTTACACATACAAATATAACCTTCAAATTGAAAAAGTGGCGATTTCGCGCTTGTCAAAGATTGCTGTGAGTATGATTTTTTCAATTGACATTTCATCAAACTAAAAAAAATGCAACAGTGCTGTGTGATTAGATCAATGTATAAACAAATCATTATCATATGGTAAAAATTTTTATTTAGTGAGCAGCTGGCCAAACCAAATGCAAACTTTCTATAGTCCACATAATCTCCATATCAGACTAGTCCACATCTTTTCTGTCTAAACATACGCCCGGAGAAAAATCGCCCCTTTTTCCTGCTCTATTCTTAGAGCATTTTTCAAGGCTAGTTAAGATAAAAATGTCTTTATTGAAAATTTGTTATTTTTTATAAATAATACATATTCTTATTGAAAATAACTATAGTCTATACAAAAACGATGCGGACTGGCGACAAAACTCGAACTTTGAAATGTTATATATCCATAACAGTTTGGAATAAGTGCGGGACATATATGGAAGCATAGCTTAGACTCTTGGCTATCTTTTGAAAAGGTTAGGAAAAAATGTTTTTCGATGACGTCATCACTACAGCCGATGCGGTGAAAAAAACCTGGTCCCAAAAAAAAACAAAACTTTTTTATTAGTACGAGATAAGAAACGCCGCTTTGTATGCTGTTAAAACATACTTTTCTGAGTTTTTTCTGAAAGTTTGAGCGAAATCGGCTCGCTCAAATTTTTTTTATGATGCGTTAAATGCGCGCGGTTTTCGCGATTTTGCGCCAATTTTGACCGCGCTAATACACTGTCGGAATTATTTATTTTGTTTTGCTTCCTGCTCGAAGTGTGTACGATATTGATCATATTGTTATATATTAAATGTCCGCCAATTTTTTTCTCGTTCCTACACAATAAAAATTTTTTTCCGGTATGGACCCCCAAAATTTTTTTGGGGTTCCAAAAAAATGACCTTTTTTTGTTTTTGATGTTTTGTTTACAAAACTGCCAAAAATGTATTCTAGGCTCCACAAGCAATCTTTTAAGCATTCGTTTGTGCAAAAAACCCATTATTGAGCTTATAATAAGCCTATGAACTTTGGGTTGGGCCAATTTGGCATTTTTGGTGATTTTATTGGTTAATGCACGCCACAAGACGTGTGCAGAATAAAAATTTTGACAAAAACACCAACTAAAACAATGAAATTCTATGATTTCGTTTTAACTTTATAACATAATAGTCTGTTTTTGGTAAAATTACATGGCAAAGCTATAACACATTTCTTTTAAAAATTCGAAATTTCATGTAAAAGACCGCTAAAAATTATTATGACTTCGTTTTTTATTGTTTCATGCCGCTTTGTAATGTAACTACACCACTGTTTTGCTTGGGTATTTTTTTGGCTTTTTTTATAAATGCTGCTATGCGTTCGACTGGGATTTCCTTTTAAATTTGTGTGCAGATCTCCTACTTTTCATCTTCGTAATGCAGGCCGCGCCCGCTGTTGCAATTTCACTTGCCTCCCGGAATTTTTTCAATTCCCCTGTTCTCTCCACAGCGTTCATTTATTGCACGCTGGAAGTAAAAAATCAATATGTAATTCTTCCCGCATTCAAAGGCCTCCTGTAGTGTCTCTCCCGCATACTTCCCGTTCTCCTCTCTACCCCCTCCCCTTGCACGGTAGCATTTTTAAAAACAGATTTGTTTATTCAAAAGATGACATTTTAAAAAACATTACAAACTTTTGCACAAAACGTTACATGCATGTCTATATATAAATAGACGTAATGTCTGTGTGTGTTTGTGTGTGTGTGAGTCTGTCTGTGTGTCTGTGTGTTCCCTAACTCCTTCCTAGCCACCCAACGGATTAAGGTGAATGAGGTATCGTTGGAAAGCTTAACCCCAGGGAACGTCATAAATGGGTTGAAATTTAAAAAAATAACATGGACATTTTTAT
>JASAMX010034951.1:0-10105 GCA_030248175.1 Microlaimidae sp. YZB2_3 | reverse complement strand
AGCATTTTTCAAGGCTATTATATATTTTGTTTATTTTAAATGTTCGCTTATTATAATTTGATTATGTATACTTATTCATTGGAAAACAACCCGTTCGTGCTTGCTCTGTCCTGAGATTTCACTGAAAAGCACCAATCAGGAGGCGTCTGAAATTTTGGTGGGAAACGCCAAGGGCTGTCAAGTTTAGCATATAGCTGGATGGTTTTAAATTTCCAGCTATGTGTCTGGCTTGACTCCGCCCTTCTTCCAAGCAAGTACCAACGTCCAGCACATCAACACCACGCCTGTACATATGGTTGTACATTTGTTCTTGCTGTAAAGCTTGTTTACAAAGCTAATTTGTGTTTGATGAATAGATTTGAAACAAGCAACAGTTTGAAATTGAAACAAGCAACAACAAGAACAACATACTGCAATCGTGGTATAGAACAGACGGTTTAGATATAGCTGGCTTAGTATAGTTATAAAATTACTAAAGCTTTCTATGTTTATTCCTGAAGTTCAAGATTGGAGAATCTCAACAGCTTATTTCTTTTTTTAGGTTTCAATAAAAACAAAACCTTAAATGGTTTTAATTGAACAAACCGATGTAAATGGTTTTAATTGAACAAACTGTAAACATTTTAAAGTGCCTTGCTTTATATGTTTTGCGTTAGGTTCAATGTTATCAACTTAAAAAATGAATTATAGTTTTTTTAAAAACGTTATTGTAAACTAAGTTAAATTATAAACGCCTAATTAAAGTACCCCTAGTCGTTAAGTTATGCAAGGTTATATATCACAAGCTGAAAAATGGTTCTAAATATATACAACTGACAACGGAGAATCGATTGATAATCGCGAATTTGTGATCTGACAATTTGTGCGGTCGATCATGACGTATGCAAATTTTATTTAAAACAATTATAACTCAACCGAATAAAATTTATATGACTTGAAATTCGAAAAATAGATACAACTGACAACTAAGAATCGATTGATAATCACGATTTTATGATCTGACAAATTGTGCGGGCGGTCATGACGTATATGCAAATTTTATTTTAAACAATTATAACTCGGCCGAATAAAATTTATATGACTTGAAATTCGGAACATAGATACAACTGACAACGGAGAATCCATTAATAATCACGATTTTGTGATCTGACAAATTGGGCGCTCGATCATGACGTATATGCAAATTTTATTTAAAGTTTTCCATTGGGTATTAGGGCACTTGTATCCCACCGATTTAACTGAATCAATTATGTATTCAGTAACTTCACAATTTTATAAACAATTTTGGAGGTTATTTTTTGGTTTTGGTTATAATAACTGAAATATTTACAAAAAAAAACCACTAATACCTTTGAAAAAGAACAAACAAATCTCTTAACCGCTCAGTAACAGCCAAACGGCAAGAATAACAATTTTTTGAATTGTATTAAAAAAAATTCTGGGGCGAGGGACGGTCACAGCGCAATAAATCTCAACGCGCCGCTTTCAAAATATCACAAAGCAGTAATAAGTTATTTATTAAACATGTTTTCGTCGCTCCTTTTTCTTCTTAATATTATTTTAACTTGAATAAACACATAATATTTATAAACAAGCTGTAAGTAAACCTCACGTGCTCGCTTAAAAGTTAGTTAAATTTGATTGAATTTTCAAAACGTTAACCTCTCAGTTTTGATTATTTGTTTTTTGTCTCTACATTTATATAAGGTCAGCCATGTAACGTCTAGAAATATGGAGTCAAATTAAGCTAGTTTTTTAAAGGAATACAAATAAATTACTCTTTTTTATTTTATTTTTTTAATCAAATAGGCAATACAGGACTTAATGCCTCAGTACTCAAACGCTTGACGTTCTGTGTTACATAAACACTCGCTGACTTTACTTTTGCAACTCACATAAGGCGTCGTATTTTTATAACATTAACAAAACGAGAGTTGTTACAGAGACAAAAATTTTGTACAATAATGTTTTTTAAAAAATATATATATATATTTTGATTATTGTAATACTTGTATTAATAGTATTAGTTTCAAAAGTTTTTCTATAATTTTTTTGTTTATATTCCTTTTTTGAAAAATGACATTGAATCCAATGTTTTAAAAGACGGAGATTCTAGCAAAAGACAAAACTAAGTTTTGAAAAAACGCCTTATATTAAATGGAAAAGTAAAAAGCTACAATAAGTCTAAAAATTTAATGCGAGAAAAGACTGAAACAAGTCTCTTTAAAACAGACAAATTAATAATACATTTTATTAAATTTTCAGAAAAACAAAATCCAATAAAAACAATAAGGGCCGGTTTACACCGGAGTGGCAGCTGATAGGTGACGCACAGCGCACACAGTTTACACCGCAACAACAAGGAGAGTGTAATGATGTAAACCCGCGCGTTCACTATCAGCTATCAGCTGCAACTCTGGTGTGAACCGGCCTTAAGTGTAAAATCTTTGGTTGGTGTTTTTTAACCATATGACAAAAATGAATTTACAAATTGCCATGGCGTGGGTAAATTTTTGCATGTGTTAATCAGTTATTAATACAACGGTGTTAATTAAGTCAAACGTCACCGCTAGGGTACAAAAATATTAATTATTATTATTGACGTCTATTTAAAACCAAATAACTAAGTCTGAAAAACATTGAAAAATTTAGATTTAATATAAGGCGACTTTTTTTTTAATATTTTCTATTTATTATATATAAAACAATAAATTGGCAAAGTAATTGTTAAAGTAAAATCGAGTGTTGTAGTATTTCTTATCTATTAAACTTAACGAAAATATCGAGTGTTTTTTGTAGGTGAAACACAATATCTCGACAAATATTGCACCAACCTTAACGATCAAGGTATCAATTAGAGTAGAAAGTAGCCGCTTTCTTTGAGTGATTAATTTGTAATGTAAATCGTAATACCTATTGAGCAATTTGTCAGGTACAAATTTGTCAAAAAATGGGGGGTTAAACCCCCCTTCTCAGAATTTGTGGGGGGTATACCCCCCTGTGACCATGTATGATTCTGACGATATAAAACAAAAACAACAGTTCTTAATATTATTAAATCATTTTCATGTTTTTGGGTTACAAAAACCAAAATTTTTAATTTTGTAATAAACTTTATTAAACCCCGGCTACTATCATAAATAGAAATGTGTTTAAATGTCATTTTATGCGGATTTTTGAAAACATAAATCTGAGAGTGCAAATGAGGATGTCTATTTAATATATTACCATAGTTTTAATTTTACGAGTTTACTTCACCCGTATTGTTTTCTATTTAGGCAAGAAAATTGTAGAAAATTTGTATAATATGGATATGCTACAATATCCATATTGTATAATATAAATAAGCGAATACATTATTTGTAATAATGATATTTTTACCCGCAAATATTATCTCTAGCCGTTTAAAGCAAAAGGAGCTTTAAAGCTTCACATTTTATATGAGCAATTTTAAACTTATATTTAAGCTTAAAGTTTAAACTAGTTTAAGTCTTGTCTTGTAACCGGTGGCCGTTAAGATTATCTTTTAAATACTTCATGATCAACCGCACAATTTGTCAGATCACAACATCGTGATTATCAATCGATTCTCCGTTGTCAGTTGTATTGTTTGTTAAAAGACCAGCAAACTTAACACTCATGTTTTTGGCTGTGCTTCAAGGTATAAGCTTATTAACTAAAAATCCCATTCACCTCGACCGCACAAATGTCAATTCAAAAAACATCGCTACCAATAGATTTTCCATTAGAAGTTCTATCTATTTATGTTCTGAATTTCAAGTCATATAAATTTTCTTCAGCCATGTTATGTTTTAAATAAAATTTGCATATACGTCATGATTGACCCCACAATTTGTTAGATCACAAAATCGTGATTATAAATCGATTATTCATTGTCAGTTGTATCTATGTTTCAAGTTTTAAGTCATATAGATTTTATTTGGCTGAGTTATAATTGTTTCAAATAAAATTTGCATATGCGTCATGATCGACCGCACAGTTTGTCAAATTACAAAATCGCGATTATCAATCAATTTTCTGCTGTCAGTTGTATCTGTTCCAAATTTAAAGTCATATAAATTTTATTTGGCTGAGTTATAATTTTTTTAAAAAGATTTTGAATATACATCATAATCGACCGCCCAATTTGTCAAAATACAAAATTGTGATTATTAATCGATTCTTTGTTGTCAGTTAAATTTATGTCCCGAATTTCAAGTCATATAGATTTTATTTGGCGAACTATAATTGTTTTAAATAAAATTTTCATACGTCATGATCGACCGCACAAAATGTCAAATAACAAAATCGTAATCATCAATCGACTTTCTGTTGTCAGTTATATATATCTTCAAAATTTCAACTTATACACAGTTGATTTGGCCGAGTTATAATTGTTTTAAATAAAATTTGCATATACGTCATGATCGACCGCACAATTTTCCAGATCACAAAATTGTGATTATCAATCGATTCTCCACTGTCAGTTGTATCTATGTTTCGATTTTCAACTTAATAGAGTTGATTCGGCCGAGTTATTCAAAATCAAAGAAAGCGTTAGGAAGTTACTTACTCACTACTTACTTGCTCACTTATTTACTTATCTAAAGACAATATCCGGCGGCCCACGGCCACCGCAATTATCAAAATTTCTCCTGTACTCTTGACAGTTTTAGAGTTATATAGGAAACCAGTTGTTTTTTTTGTTTTTGTTAATGCGGGCCGGCTACAGAATTTAAGCCCCGTCTTACCGTCCAAAAAACCTAGAAAATCAACACCGTTCTCTGGTTAATGTGATGAGATTGAGTTTAGTTGAACTATGATGCGTAACTGACCAGAAGAACATTTGATTACTATAATTTTTTGGCTAAAAGCCCCACCCAGATCGCGGGATTTGTGAGAAGTGTGGCCAATGTAACATGAGTAAAAAAAATTTTTATTAGATTAAAATTATGAGAGGGGGATTTGACAGACAATGACATAATTTAATGTAAAGGAATACCAATTATTTTAAAATGACAAAAAAAAACCGGAAACAGTGCAAGGTAAAGGGTTGTAAAAGTGGAATATGTTTGTGCGGTTAGGAATACGATATGTTTGACATAAAGTAAGCAAAATTTATGTATGTATATAGAGTGCCGTACTATAACGAGTTACATAGCGCCCACCAATTAAGATAGCGTGAAAATAAATGATACTCTGCACCGTGTTAATAAACAAAAAAAATAAAACAAAGCGTTTGATCCGTCTTTTGTCCAGCTCTTCTGGCACATGGGTGGTTCCAAGAGCAACCAGGTCCATTGAGCTTCACACATCCATCCAACAATGGCAGAACTCCATCCAATGACAGAGCAAACACAGCTGGCTTAAGCGTCTCTAAACAAAACAAAGCAACCAAGAACAAGAAGATAAAAGCAAGCAAAACATAAAACCGAAACTCTGATGTTTAGAGTTAGGGTGGGGGGGGGGAGGGACAGGGGAAGGATTTTTGCTGTTGGAAAAAATGCAACATTGGACACATTCCTCGTGGTCGCCCTTCGCCGTCCTCTCCACCAAGCTACAGCAAGCTGTACGGGCCCGAGTATCCCGGCTAAAAAGCGACCGAGCAGGGTGACGTTGATCCCACTCAGGACGAAGACCTCAGCATATCCTCGGGCTTAGCTGGGGCAATCTGCAGAAGCAGATTCCCGGGCGACCATGAGGGGGGAAACCAGTTACAATACAGAACAAAATTTATTTTTTTATTTACATAAAATTTATTTTTTTTACTATAACATTTTACTATTTTAAAATATCCCAATAGCGAAAATTGAACTGAGTGCTTAAGCAGGGGAAAAAGCGGTTTTATGTTTACAAATGATTTTTTTTGTTTTTAATCTATATGAATTATTAAAAAATATACTTATATGAATTACAAGTGAAATCACAACATATTTATTTATTGATAATTTTATTGGCAAAATATAGGGCAAAATAAAACAGTAAAACAAGAACCGCATTACATAAAATAAACATTTTGCAATCAATACCCTTATTTTAAAATTACATGTAAATATGCATAGTGACGAGCAACTGTCTAAAAATAAGTTATTAAAAAAGTACTAGCAGTAACAAAAAATTTGGTCATTTATACATTTGCAAGTTGGTCGGGAGTGGGGAAGACGATATTAAAGGAGGTTAAAATCTGAGGAACGTATCTTTGCCACATCGTATTTTTACTCCTATTGTTTTTAAATTAAAAAAAAACAGATTAAAAAAACCAATTTTAGGTCAAAAAATCCTTTTAATGCATTTTTTAAAATATGTTTACTACCATAGATGAACAAGGAGGGGCAGGGGGGTGAGGTCCACCGCCCCCCTAGCCCTGAAATTTTTGCCCCTCCCCCTAGAAAAAAATCGGAGGCCCCCTCCCATAAATTTTTAAATTTTTTATCCCTCCAGATTTTAAAATCTGGTCCCCTTTCCCCTCTCAAGAAAATTTAAAGTACTTTTTGTATACTAAAGTTTCTTCTAAAAACGTGAATTTTTTTCACAAATTCATGTTTTTACACCTTTTTTATACAAAATATCGCTTTTTATTTAATAAAATGTAGTATTATATCTTATAAAAAAACTATTATTAAACCTTTAATGGTTTATAAGTATTTTGCTTTGGGCATTAGACCCCAACTGACCCCTCTCTAAGTTTCAAAATCTTCCACCCCTGAGTCGACCTTTGACCCCCCCTCTTGAACCTCTCCTCTAGATTTTGAAATGTTATTTACCCGGGGTAAACACTCCCCCCTAGCTTCGGTGACCGTGTTCATTATTGTTTACTACAATTAAGTTTTAAAAACCTTTTTTTTAATTTTTTTTTCAAAATTTGGGAAAGGGTAATCAGAAAATCAATATTAGACCTAAAAACACTTAAAAAACTGATTTTTAAGAAAATTTTGTTGAAAAATTCGACCCCCTGAGCCTGAAACCCCTTCCTAAATTTGAAATTGTGCACCTTAGGTTGACCACTCCTAATAAAATAAACTAGGGAGGTTCGTGCACCTTTGGTTGACCACTCCTAATAAAATAAACTAGGGAGGTCCAGTCCACCCAGGATGTGCCACATACATGGGCATACGGGGGGGAGGAGGTTGGGAGCGGTTAACCTCTCCAAATTCTCAGATGGAGTGTTTAACCCTCCAACTCAAAAGTGGGACGGGGAAAAAAGGTTACTCCCTTGAATTTTGGAAAAATGATAAAAAGTCTTTAAAATGACTTCTAACTGCCTCCAAACTAAAACTAAACTAAAGTTTTGAGCTTAAAAAATGTTTTAAGCTATTAAAAGGAATTTTTGACCTAAAATTAGAGTTTTTATACCTTTTTTTTTAAATGGGTAAAAGCACTCCAGAAAAAAAAAACGATATAGGTAAAATGCGTTTCTCAGATTTTAACATCCCAAAATCCGGATTTAACCTTTAACCCCCTCCCCTACTCTGGACCAACATACTCATGTATGGTGTGCAATAACAACTTTTACTATAACAATAAGAACAAATCAAATATCATATCAACGATATAACAGCACAATAAAAGTCACAAAATAAAACAAATTTTGTCACTTAAACTATCTTTTAAAAGTAAATAATAAAACAATTAACAATTTTACTAAACCCTCTGAATTAATTAGCATTCGAGACAAAAAAAGATCATTTTCGTTTAATTGTCATGAACTATATAACTAACGCAGTTTTTGTTCGACCTTTAGGTCGAACAAAAACTGCGTTAGTTATATAGTTAGTGACAAAATTAAACGAAAATGATCTTTTTTTGTCTCGAGAAGTCTAATTATACAGAGGTTGCTGATTTCATTGTTTTATTATTTACTTTTAAAAGATAGTTTTAAGTGACAAAATTTGTTTTATTTTGTGGTGCTGTTTCTGTCGGTAATATAATATTTTTGATTTGTTCTTTGTTGTTATGATAAAAGTTGTTATTGCACACATACATGGGTATGTTGGTCCAGAGTAAGAGGTTAAAGGTTAAATCCGGATTTTGGGATGTTAAAAAAGCAAAACACCAGTTTTTTCTATATCGTTTTTTTTTTTTTCTGGAGTGCTTACCCATTTAAAAAAAAAGGTATAAAAAATTTAATTTTTAGGTCAAAAATTCCTTTTAATAGCTTAAAAACATTTTTATAAGCTCGAAAACTTTAGTTTAGTTTTCAGTTTGGAGGCAGTTTAAAAGTTCCATTTTAAAGACTTTTTATTATTTTTCCAAAATTTGTTGAGGGAGTCGGGGTCCCGACTTTTGAGTTGGAGGGTTAAACAACTCCATCTGGAGATTTTGGAGGAGGCTAACCGCTCCCCCCCCCCCGCCCGCCGTATGCCCGTCGCTATGTGGCACCTGGTAGTCGGGCAGGGGGAAATTTTTTAGTTTATTTCCTTTAGGAGTGGTGGACCCAAAAGTACACGACCGAACCTCCCTAGTTTATTTTTATTTTAGGGGTTGCATTAGGCCTAAGTACAGCAAATTTCAAAATTTCCAGGAAGGGGTTTCAGGCTCAGGGGCTCGAATTTTTAGACAAAATTTTTACTTTAAAAATCAGTTTTTTTAGTGTTTTTAGGTC
Source organism: Microlaimidae sp. YZB2_3 (assembly GCA_030248175.1). Taxonomy (NCBI): domain Eukaryota; kingdom Metazoa; phylum Nematoda; class Chromadorea; order Desmodorida; family Microlaimidae; species Microlaimidae sp. YZB2_3. The sequence goes on along the minus strand of JASAMX010034951.1, from coordinate 1,503 downwards.
TAATATTAATTTTTCTGATTACCCTTTTTCCGAATTTTGAAAAAAAATTTAAAAAAAAAAGGTTTTTTTTTTTTAATTGTAGTAAAGGTAGGGGTAACACGGTCACCGAAGCTAGGGGAGGTGTTTACCCCGGGTAAATAACATTTCAAAATCTAGAGGAGAAGTTCAAGAGGAGTCGAAGGTCGACTCAGGTGAAATTTTGAGACTTTAAGAGGGGTCAGTTGGGCGTCTAATCGCCCAAAGCAAAATACTTATAAACCATTAAAGGTTTAATAAGTAGTTTTTTTATAAGAATATAATACTACATTTTATTAAATAAAAAGCGATATTTTGTATAAAAAAGGTGTAAGAAAACATGAATTTATCAGTGAAAAAAAAATTCAGGCATTTTAGAAGAGATTTTCAGTATACAAAAAGTACTTTAAATTTTCTTTGAGGGGGACCTGGGTAAAAGTGGGAAGGAATAAAATTTGAAAACTTATTTCAAAAAGTCGTTCTAGGGGGAGGGCAAAGTTCAGGGCTACGGGGCGCGTCGACCCCCCCTGCCCTCCTTGTTCATCTATGGTAGTAAACATATTTTAAAAAATGCATTAAAGGATTTTTTGACCTAAATTAGATTTTTAATCTGTTTTTTTTTTAATTTAAAAACAATAGGAGTAAAAATACGATGTGTCAAAGGTACATTACTTCGGGGTTCGTGCTCCTTAGATCGTCTTCCCCACTCCCCGACCAACTTGCAAATGTATGAAAAATAACCAAATTTTTTTTTGTTTTTATCCCTCGTACTTTTTTAATAACTTATTTTTAGACAGTTGCGTCACTTTATACCGTATTTACATGTAATTTTAAAATAAGGGTATTGATTTGCAAAAGATGTTTATTTTTATGTAATGCAGTTTTCTGTTTTACTGTTTTATTTTGCCCTGATATTTTTTTTATTTTTTTCAATAAATCAATAAATCTGGGAAGTTGACTTGTATTTCATATAAGTATATTTTTTTAATAATTCATATAATATTAAAAACAAAAAAAATCATTTGTAAACATTAAAACCGCTTTTTCCCCCTGCTTAAGTGTCAGTTCAGATTTTTTTCGGGCTAGTTTGATTTAAAATCACTAAAATGTTATAGTAAAAAAAATTAAATTTTATGTAAATAAAAAAATAAATTTTGTTCTTTATTGTAACTGGTTTCCCCCTCATGATTCGCGGGAATCTGCTTCTATCAGCTTCCAAAGGGATTGTGCTCGGTTTTCGTCCCTCATCGTGGAGCGTCTCGCCCTGCTCGGTCGCTTTTTCGCAGACGGGCCCGTACAGTTAGGCTTGGTGGAGACGGCGAAGGGCGACCACGAGGGACCCCTCAATGTTGCATTTTTTAAAATCCTTCCCTGTCCCTCCCCGCTAACTCCTTTCGGTTTTATGTTTTGCTTGTTTTATCTTCTTGTTCTTGGTTGTTGTTTTGTTTAGAGCATTTAGTTTTTGTCCATTGGATGGAGTTTTCTGAT
>JASAMX010034945.1:0-18084 GCA_030248175.1 Microlaimidae sp. YZB2_3 | reverse complement strand
CGTTTTGTCATAATTATGAACCAGCCTTAAGTCTACTGGTTAGGAGCAAGGACAGCGATTGATCTTATAATAGTTGGTTATCAGAGGATGATCACTGAAATTGGCAGTGCAGCTCCTCTTGAAAAACATCATAGCTTAATGTTTGCCCAAATGAATGGGAACCTGCCTCCTCCGCGTTTTCAAAAAATTAAAGTCCGGCAGTGGTCTCGAGCTAGGTGGGATCTCCTCTGTAATGACATTTGGATGCAAACCTTGATCAAATCGTTGAATCTTCAAGGTCTGCTTGCGAAGCACAAGAACAATGGACAGCAAAGTTTTGGGAGGTCTGCGATCAGCACATCCCACAAAAAACGATTCGATCCAGGAGTTACACATTTTGGGTTTCGCCAGCCTTAAAGCGCCTGCTCAAAAAGAAAGACAATGCATATGCTCAGTGGAGAAAAACTACATCTGCCGCCGACTTTCATTGTTACAACCGCCTGAAGACTGAAGTAAGAAAGCACGTGGTGCAAGCTAAAGAAAAGACTGTGGCTGCAAAATTCCAGCAATGCGGTCCAAACATAGCGAAGTTTTGGCAGGTTGTGAAAAAACTTCAGGCAAGTGATTGAACCTCTCTTCCATCCTTAAAGCTACAAGATAGATCGTTTGTCATATCTGATAAAGCAAAAGCAGAAGCTCTTGCTGCCAATTTCTACAAAAAATTATCACCATGATCTTCCTTCAACAGCTTGCAGGACACAAATCCAACTGCGCTTCAGGGCCTGATGGCATCCATCTGATAATGTTAAAAGCAATTGCTCCATATATCATTTCATCGTTGACCAAGCTGACAAACAGATCGCTCCATGAAGGAGTGTTTCCATTCAAATGGCATCACATGTCACTGGTATTCCCAAGAAAACTGGAGAAATTTCAGATGCTGATTGCAGACAAATTTCCTTGACGCCCATTATCTCACGGATTGCAGCTCAAGCTCATGTGCTAGAAATCCTACAGGAATTAACAAGGAACAAAATGAGCAACTGTCTGCATGCTTTCAGAAAAGAACGGTCAACTGTAGATGAAATTGCATTACTGGAACATTACATTGTTAAAGGTTTTGAAAACTGCACGAGAGCTCTCAAAGCAACCTTTGTGGAAGGTTTTGTTGTATTTGTGTTTTTCGATATTGCAAGTGCTTTTGACACAGTGCCGCACAATGCACTTCTGTGTTGTATGCGAGACAAATTTGGTATTTTTTCCAGTCTTTTTCGCTGGCTTAAGTGTTACGTTTCTGACGAAACATACGAAGTCCATGTTTAAAACTCACTATCTGAACCACGAAAAGTATGCAGTGGAGTTCCACAGGGTAGCAAACTAGGTCATCCATTTTTTATCACCTATGTTAACTCTGTTGGTTTCCTAGATCTATCGGCAGGTGCAAAGCTGATATTGTATGCAGACGATATGGTGTACACAATTTTAGATCAATATTCCTTAAGGAAGTCACCAATGACTTGAGTCCTATTCATCAACACTTTACGCAGCTTATGTTAAATCTCAATCCAATAAAAACTAAGTTCACACAACATTCAGTGTCAGGACAGCGCCCTCCAGATCTTGCGCTTCATTTCAATGCCCATCCAATCCAACGTGTTTTGTCCCATAAATATCTCAGCGTCATATTTGATGAAAAACTTTGATGGGCTGTGCATGCCAAATCGAAATCGATCAGTCTGAAACAAAGTTTTGGAGCCCTGCAAACCACTGTTGGCAAAAACTGCAGCCAAGAGTTTCTACTGCGCATATTTTGGCAGCAACTTTTCCAGTTTTTTCTTACACCATTGCAGTATGGTATCCCCACTTCTTGCTGGATCGCCAGCTGCTAGAACGCAGTCAAAGATTTGTGCTACGGTCCATTTTTAGGGATTTTACCTCTCCATATCCACATGTTCTTAAGGAATGTAGCATGCTGCCAGTGTCCTACACTTCCGCGACCTTTAGGCTTCGCCTGATTTATGTTTACTACTATGCAAATCGTTTTTGGCCGGAAGGATTATTTTATCTGCAGCGTGACCTCCCCATTCGCCGGGGTATTAGAGTTCCCATTAACGACGCTCAATTTGAGCTTCCAATTAAATTTCTGGCCAAATCCGATTCCAGTTGCTTTTGAGAAAGCATTAGACTTTGGAACAAAATTCCAAACTCAGTTATTTTACTGGACCAAAAATCATTTTATTTGTATTTTAAACTTAGTTTAAACCTACATAATCTGTTACAAACAATTCCAGGCTACCAGGATTTTGCAATTTAATTCATTGATATATAAATTTGTGATTTTGTATGTTTTATCTTTACTTACTATTTTATGTCATGTTTTATGGTTTTTTATTTCATCTTTAATGTGTCATGTCAATGCATCTTTCATGCCTTATGATATCCTGCATTTTGCAAATAAAAATTCATATCAATTCAAATTTAAATTAAAGACTAAAACTAAATGGGGTCGCTTTCGCCGGGGGAAACTCTGGGAGAAAAATGTTTTGCGGTTTGTTTTTTTGTTGCGTTGTGTTTCTTGGTGTTTTTCTGGTGGTTCTTTAAAAATATTTTTTTTCCCGAAAATTATTTTTCTTGCGACCGGCCCCAATAACTTTATTTTTCCCAAGCCTGAGCATAAAACCTAAACATTCGGAAAAACTTTACTGCTCGGGCAAAACAATAGTTTTTAAGCAATACGTTTATAAAATCGCCCCTAAAAAACTAGTTTTCTGAAAACGAGATGTTTAAATGACCAGCTTTTCAAAGACGAGATGTTAAAAGACGTAATGTAAAAGACGAAAATTCCGGACACCCACTTCTGGCGGTTCACGGAGATTGGATCGTATTAAGAATCGTTGGAAAATAGATCTGAGAGACAATATATCGTTGGAGATTAGATCGTTAAAAGTAAAAAAAAACTGAAAAAATTTTATAATTGGTTAAAATGACATTATTTTACAAACACTAAATGATTTTTAAACCAAGTTTTGTGAAATATTTTATTTAAAAAAACTTAAACAGTTGTTCTCCACCAGTGATTATTTGTTGTTCATACATTCTCACCAAGACCAAGTTCATACAAGCAAGTGATGTTTTTACAAAGAGTTACTTTTATTTTTTTAAAATTAAATGTTTGTAAAAAGTTACGTTTTGTTACTTAAACTAATAAAAATAATGGATTTTGAATTACTAGTTTTACTCGACTTTTGAAATTTCAATTATTTTACTTTTACTTTTACTCGAATAACTTATATAATTTAATTAAATATTAATAAAGTTCAAGAGTACATTCCCTATGGGCTTGTTGTACAATGAGTGGGAGAAGAAATATTTTTAAGCAGCTAACACGCTAAAAACCATTTATTTAGACCAAAAAAGTATTAAATAAAAATTTATACATATAATTAGCAATAAATTTTGGAACGGATCTCTGTAGCTCCGTAAAATGAGGGTTTGCTTAGTTTCAAAATTATTTTATAATTACATTTACTCTTACTTTTACTTTAAAAAAAATCTGTCTTACTTTTACTTTGACTTCACTGATGTTCAAAAATTACAAATTAATTTTACTCTTACTTTACTTAAAGTATAATTTATAAATTACTTTTATTTTTACTTAAAATAATCGAAAATGATTACTTTTTAAATCACTAGTATCATGTTCCAAAACTCCGAGCATTTGGAGCGGAAGCTCCGAGCTCCGGAGCTCCGTCCCTTAAATGGTTGATATTAAGCTTATTTAAACTTGGAATACATCCATAAGTTTTTAAAACTGTTTTTACTGTTTTAATTTAGTTAAAAAAATTAATTTACAAAAAGACTTTAAAGAATAATCTACGGCATCACTCTTTAATTATTCATGAAGTTAGTACAAAAATAGGGTGGAGCTCGCTTCGGAGCTCGAATTTCACGAAAATTTTTGTTAAAATCTGTTCTTGTCTTAGATTATTAATAGCACATTGATATCAATTATCATTTTAAAGGAGAAAATACCATATAAAATCACTAATCAACGAAAAAAGTGGTTCCGAATGGATCGACTTTTGAAAATGAAAATCTGACAAAAGGTGTCTTTTAATTAAATAATTTAATGAAGGTTACAACTGGTTTTAAAAAAATTATCTTTTTTTCGAAAAAATTTGTCTTTTTTGCAGGATTTTTTTTTCTTTCAACGATCTAATCTCCAAAGATCTATTGTCTCTTATATTTAATTTCCAGCGATCTAGTATTCGACGATCTAATCTCCAACAATCGATTGTCGTCCTGATACCGCTTCCGGCCGGGTCCGTTTAAAAACACAATTGAAAAATTCCCCAAACGCTAAAATCACCATTAACGTTACAAAATCACCATAAAGTTTTCAATTTACCATAAAGATGATGCGTTTGCAATTCCTTTTAAATTTCGACACTTATAAAATACAAATAAAATTTATCACAATAAAATTTAGCTTGATTTTAGGGCTTTTTTTAGGCTTAGGAAAAAATAAAACATTTTTTATGTTTTAATGTTTAAAACTAAGTTTTTAAAACAAATTTTAGTTAGAAAACGGATTTTTGAATCTTATGGTGAATTTGCACTACCTTATAGTAAATTTTGCCATGGTAATTTAACATTACTTTTATGGCGATTTTACACGTCACCCTCCGTTCCCAGTAATTTTTCCCTCGCAAAAATACTTTCAAAAAAATGACCTTCGACAAATGACATTCTGGTAAAAATACCATCGGTTAATTTCACATTCGGACTAATTTAATTGACCATCGATCAAATAAGCTTGATTTTTAGGTTTTGTTTAGGTTCAGGAAAAATAAGCATGAAGGTCAATCAGTCATATAATCAAATTACCCGATGGTATTTTTACCAGAATGTTATTTGTAAGAAAGTCAAATGTCGAAGGAATTTTTACGCTGGTATTATAACGTGGAGCCCCTCCGGCGATATAAACACAGTCGATATTATTAAGTAACCATTAATGTATTACCTTGGACCCCGGCGTTTGCTATTCTCAGTAATAGTAATCTTCAGTAATTCTCAGTATCGACATAAGATCCTCAGATTTTACCTTCGCAGCTGTTTCCTAACCTAAGCTTACGTGTTCCTAAGCCTAAGCAAAACCTAAAAAACAATCTAAGCTTTTGGTACACTGTTGTTTGATAAGTTTAGCATGTTTTTTTAGGTTTTGTTTAGGCTTAGGAACACGTAAGCTTAGGCTTTAGGAAGAGGGCCAAGGTTGTTTTTTTAGGTTTTTTAAGCTTAGGAACATGTAAGCTTAGGTTAGGAAACAGCTGCGGGTGTTAAATCTGCAGAACTAATTCCTGGTAGCCGCTAAGATTGGTCATTACTGAGAATTACCATTACTGAGAATTACTATTACTGAGAATAGCAAACGCCTGGACCCCCATCATACATGGGCAAGTTGGTCCGGAGTAGGGGGAGGGAGGGTTAAACCCCAAGTTAGGGGGGGAGGGGGTGGTTAAAATCCGAGAAACGCAAAATACCCTTATCGTTTTTTTCTGGATTGCATTTTACCCATATCGTTTTTCGATTTTGAAGGAAAAATAGGTTAAAAACACTAATTTTAGGTCAAAAACCCTTTTTATTGCATTTTGAGCTTTTTATTGCTTAAAACATTCATTTTGACCTCAAAACTTAAGTTTGGAGGCAGTTAGAAGTCATTTTAAAGACATTTTTTTTCTTCATTTTTCCAAAATTGGGGGGGTTAACTTTTTCTCCCCCCACTTCTGAGTGGGGGGGGGGTTAAACCCCACTTCTCAGAATTTGGGGGGGGGGGGGGGGGGGTTAACCCCCCCCCAAATTCTGAGAAGTGGGGGTTAACCCCCCCACCCCCCCCCGTGCCCATGTATGACCCCCATACTCGCATAGAGTAACGGGAACTTAGATCCTGGAGTCCTTAGATCCTTGCCTTTGAGTGGCGTCATTTCGAAGCAAACTGGAAAGTACACCGACACCGTTTACCGACACCGAGCGATTTCTAGGCTTAGGCTAAGGGTTAGATTTAGGCTTAGGTTGTTTAATTTTGACGCCATCTGCCGGTAACGGGACTTTAGAGCCGGAGCGAGGGGTTAGGCGCTCAGTCTTACCAGTCTTTTGCTTAGGCTTAGGTTCAGGCTTAGGTTTTGCTTAGGCTTAGGTTTTGCTTAGGCTTAGGCTTAGGTTTTGCTTAGGCTTAGACTTAGAAAAAATCTTTCTAAAGCTCTTTAGAAGCTCTAAAGTCCCGGCTCTAAAGTCTCTCGGCTCTAAAGTCCCCAAACCCATCTGTCGGTATCGGGGAAAGTCCCAACTGAGGAAAGTCCCAACGTGGAAAGTCCCAACCAATCGATGAAACTCCCAACAGTTTAAATATTAGAAATACGTTTGCAAAACCGGTGTTAAACACGATAATTTTAAACAACCGAAAATAAATAAATGCATTAAATGAATCATAAATGGAATTATGCAATTTTGTAAACGTACTTTCAAAAATGCAAGTTTCCACCCCAATGAGAATTTTTTTTTGATTTTTGGGTTTTGCTTAGGCTTAGGAAAAAATAAAGTTTTTACTCTTCAATTTAAAAAGCATCATTAAATACAAATTTACCATAATACAATTTTGCTTGATTTTTAGGTTTTGCTTAGGCTTAGGTACTCAGTTTTTTGAATAAAGAATTTAATAAAAGTTTACCATGATAAAAATTTTGCTTGATTTTTGGCTTTTGCGTAGGCTTAGATAAAAAAGGTTTTCAATAGATTGTTTCATTCGAAAAATAGGAAAAACTTGTCTTTTGAAAAGTGCGTTTACAAAATCACATCCAAAAGACGAGTTTTCCGTATTTAACGCTATATTTTTATTAATTATAGTGTTAATTGACTAAAAAATAAAATGGTGTTTGTTGCAAACGTATTTTTTGATTCTGTTGGGACTTTCCACTAACTGTTGGGAGATTCCACAGTTGGGAGATTCACCCTTTTTGTTGGGAGATTGCTCGGAACCCATCTGCCAAGTATCTAAGGACTCCAGGATCTAAGTTGGTCCATGGTATTACCTACACGGTACACTTTTTAATGGACATTTTTTCATCAAAATTAAATTATTTGTTAAATTTTGAATAATCGTGATCTTACCAAGGGGTGTGCTGACGGTTTTGGTTGTAAAAGCGCTGTAAAACACTAATATAAAAAACAAACCGTCGGCAACAACAAAAATAATGGAAAATATTAGTTGATTTCTTGATGATAATTCGCAAAAAGGCTTAAACTCCTGTTTCAAAACCGTCAAGTATCTGCCGATAGTTTAAGCATGTGCAGTTCAGCACATTTTAAAAGTTTTATTGGATTCTAGGAAGTTCGAACGCCAGCACTTGAACGCCAAGCATTTGACCGCCAGCATTAAAATGCCGCGCACTTGAACGCCAAGCATTTGACCGCCGCAGTACGCGTTGCTTTAAAAATACGTTAAAACTCCCCACCAAAGTAGTATAAACTTCCCCCTTTAAAAAAACAAAAAAAAAAACTGAACCGAATATAAAAAAATGTTTTTAATAAAATATTTAAACAATGCAATGTTGTTTTGGCGATAAACGATGAGTCAAAAATTTAAATTTTTCCTAAGCCTAAGTAAAACCTAAAATCCAAGAAAAAATTTAGTAAATGATTGGTTTTTTAATGATTTAACCCTGTTGTTCCTAAACCTAAGCGAAACCTAAAAATCAAACTTAATTTTCCTGATAAATTTATATTTAATGGTTTGTGTTTTTTAGATAAACGTTTTTTCCTGAGCCTAAGCAAAACCTGAAAATTATCAAAAAATTTAATGCTTTTTTGTCACGAGCAAAATTTTGCTAAATTCATGATAAATTATATTTAATGGCTTTTGTTTTTTAGATAAACGTTTTTTTTCTAAGCCTAAGCAAAACCTAAAAATTGAACGAAAAATTTAATCCTAATTTTGTCACAAGCAAAATTTTGCGACAAAAGATGATGCACTAGCCTTGATACGTTATTGCGGGGAGTTCACATTAATTTTGGGAGTTTATACTATCGTAGTGTTAATTCTGTGTAGATGGCGGAAAACAAAAATTTGCACAAAATTTATATGCAATCTTGCGGCGGTCAAATGCTCAGCGATCTAATGCTCGGCGTTATAATGCTGGCGGTCAAATGCTCGGCGTTCAAGTGCTGGCGTTCAAGTTTCCGGACACCATTTATTAATAGTCCAAATATTAATTAATACAAAGTTTCATGACAATTTCAAAACAAAAGATTTGTTGGCATTCTTCAAGTATAACCCAATTTTCCGGTCACCGGAAAGATGGATTGTTTAAAACTGTTATTTTTCAAGTAAATTATCGTGATAAAACTCACAAATAACATTTATCGTGAAATTTAGACCTTAATTTCCCTAAGCAACCTAAGCAAAACCTTAAAATCAAGCTAAATTTAATGTTTTGTTTGATTTTCAGGTTTTGCTTAGGTTGCTTAGGAAAACTAAGGGCTATAGTCCAGGATTCAGGTTGTTTATGAGTTTTATAATGATATTTTTTTAAATTTATCACTTTGTCTAAGATTTATTAAAAAAATAATATTAATTTAATGGGTTGTTTTTGAAAAATAACGGTTTTAAATAAGTAGTTCGTCCATGTTTAAAGTAGTCCATCCTGTATTTTCTTTCCGGTGACCGAAAAATTGGGTTATACTTGAAGAATGCCGATTTGTTAGCTATTTTAAAAATAATTACGGTTACGGTTCACAATGGCTGCTTTCACCACGGGTCACAGTGATTGCAGTTACAGTTTATAATATTTATTTTATTATTTATTATTATTAGGTACAAGTTCCACACGTGTACCAAAATTCGATTTGACTGGTTCAATAGTAATTACAAATTGTAAAACATTTTTATAGCCTAAATCAAACACGTACCTAGATCTCATTTTTGTGGTTATTTTTCGGATTTGAGCTTCTGAAAAAGAGTTATAAGCCAAAGCCAAGCCAATTTGTACCCAAAAATTGCCCTTTTTGGGCATGTACAATTTATGTTATTAAGAAATTTTTTTTATTAAGCCTTTAATCGAAATAATATTATTTTTTTGTATTACCAAGTGTCTGGCAGTTACAAATATACTTTGGTTTCATTCCCATACGCGTCCCAAAGTTCGATTTGAGCGACCCTAATGTAAAATACACTTATAAAACATCTTCATACCCTAAATTGGACCCGTAGACTTGTTTTTTGTGGTTATTTTTGAGATTTGAGCTTTTGATTAGAAGTTATAAGCCGATTTATGCCCAAAAATTGCCCTATTTTGGCATGTACAATTTATGTTATTAAGATATTTTTTTATTAAGCCCTTAATCAAATTAATATTATTTTTTTCGTATTAAGCAATACGTAACTGAACGAACACCTAAAATAATACGTATTGCTCTGCTAGTTTTTAGGCAGTGCCCGTTTACACGACACTTGCCCAATTAATGGCAGTTGTTTTGCCATTTTTCGTGCATGACAATTAATGGCAGTGCTCAAAAAATGGCACAAAATTGTTTCACTTCTAGTAGGGAGTGAGATATTTTTCCTTAATATAATATATAGTATTATATATTTTTGGTATTATATGTTTTTGGTCTTAGTACCTGTTAGCCGCCTTCTGGGGCGGGTCCACTAAACGCGTGCTGACTAGGTGCTATCTTAGCACGTTGTTTAAAACTCTTGTTAATTTTTTAATTTCTGGGTTTTTTCTTGAGAAAACTTAAGAGACTCTTTTTTTAGATAGAATAAATTAATACTAAAGAGTTTTATGCATATTTGTTTGAAATAAAATTTAATAAAGCCTTAAACCGTAGTTAGGAGTTTTGCTAACCCGTAACTAGGGGTTATTCCTTTAATAGTTTGTATATACAATAAATATGTATTAAATGAATAAAATATCAATTTGGGCCATGTAAACAAAAAGTTCTGTTAGATTTTTTGAGAAAAAACCCAGAAATTAAAACATTAACAAGAGTTTTAAACAACGTGCTAACATAGCACCTAGTCAGCACGCGTTTAGTGGACCGGCCCCTGTTAGTCAGGTGCGGCCTTAGCGTTTATGTTGTATTGCGAGTATTTTTTATAGTGTATAATCAGCTATTAAGCCTAGCGTTTATTAGGTCCTCTAAATACAAGTATACGTCGCTCAGCGCGGTACAACTTAGCAGGAAGGTCCACGATCGGGGAGGCCAAGGCGAGAAGAAATTCTTTAGGTGAGAAGAGTCGGGTGTCCGAGACAAACAGGCGGGTTTCTAAAACCGCTAACAATCCACTGTTTCTAACTGCTTCGTTGCTCCGCGAAGATAGAACTCCAATTCTTCGAGAAGCGAAAGCAACTGCTTGAAGTTTAAACTCAGCTAACCTTTATGCTTATATGGCGAAACGCCCGCTTAAAAACCTGTGCACTTACGCGCACGCCACTTACGCCCGCTGATTATTTAAAAGCCCACCGATACTTTAATTTGCAGAAAAACAAAATAATAGAACTTAAAAATATAAAAATCACGTGCTCCCCCAAACATGTAATGTACAAATCAGTATACTATAGGCAAAAAAAATCTAGCTGACCGCGAGATTTGCAGTATTGAATCGACTATTTAACAACAAAAACATTTAAAATTTTTCACTAAAGCGGAATAATAACAAAAATTAAAAACTGTATTAAAAATTATTTATTAAATTACCTAATTTGTAACCTAAATGCAAATTTTTTAAGGGCTAAAGTTGGTTAGTTTTTGTATTTTTTTGTGAAAAGATGGAATTAAAAAAAATTCTGCGTTTTTATGGGTTTAAAAATAAAGTCATTACCGCATAATTCTAATTGGTTTGGTCCCTTCATATCTGCATTCTAATTATCAGCGTCAGCCAGATATAATTCAAGCATAGTTGCACGTCATAAGTTAGCCAGTTATAAAAAAGATCCATTAATAAGGTTTTTCTAATAGTTTTATAACAATATTCCTTAGTTTTAATATAATTTGTTGTGGTTAATCAAAATAAATAATTTAATGATTTAATTTAAAGGAACCGGTTATAATATCCAAACAACTAAAACTAATATATGGTCTGGAATGCCGCCCCCGCTTTATTAAAGGATGTGCCCCATTTTTTGTCCTCTCCGCCCAAAAATGAAAAAGTACTCAAAAATTATGGTGCCATTTTTGATCTATTATGACGCCATCATCGCGAAATTTAGCAATTTTTAGCCCATTTCAATGCATTTTAAGCCATTTTAGACCTATTTTTACCTTAATTTCGCTCTCTTTGTCCCTTTTTTCTTTTCTTCCTTTCTATCAAAAAAAGCATTTAATTTGCGAGGAACTTTGTTTCGTGGTGGGACCGCCGACCCAATTTTTGTTATGCTTGGTAGGGCCATTGCGCCCGGTTTCAAAAAAGTTTTGGAATTGACCCATCCCAATAAAACCCTGGGGGGCAGTGCGCAGGTCTGGAATATTGCGTTTTACGGAAAAATCTGTGTTGTTATACATTTCATTTGAAGAAAATCACGGACGAATATTCATTTACTTTCAATCAATCAATTTATTCTGCAAACCTACAATGAACATTATTTTATAGTAAAGGGTTCTGAGTAAAATTTGCATATAATTTTGGCAAAAAGCGGCGGAATAAAAACAAACAGAAAAAAAATTTTTTTTTCAAGCTTCAGTTTTAATTGGGAAAAAATCGTTAATCGTTTATTTAACAAATGCGTGTATAGGAAACTAAGCTACTAAAATAAACAATCTTAGGAAGCTAAGCTACTAAACTAAACAATCTTAGGAAACTAAGCTACTAAACTAAACAATCTTAGGAAACTAAGCTACTAAACTAAACAATCTTAGGAAACTAAGCTACTAAACTAAACAATCTTAGGAAACTAAGCTAATAAACTAAACAATCTTTGGAAACTAAGTTACTAAACTAAATAATCTTAGGAAACTAAGTCACTAAATTAAACAATCTTAGGAAACTAAGCTACTAAACTAAACAATCTTAGGAAACTAAGCTAATAAACTAAACAATCTTTGGAAACTAAGTTACTAAACTAAATAATCTTAGGAAACTAAGTCACTAAATTAAACAATCTTAGGAAACTAAGCTACTAAACTAAACAATCTTAGGAAACTAAGCTACTAAACTAAACAATCTTAGGAAACTAAGCTACTAAATTAAACAATCTGAGTTTATTTCGTTGATACACGAGTTGATTCAGACTGCAATTATTTTAGTTTGTCACACAATTTAAAATCTGGGGTTTAATAAAGCTTTATATAGCGATATTATATTTTTTTAATTTTTGAACAACAAGTTTTTTTTTGTACAGAACAAAATATAACTTTTTAGGTGCGGATTTTTCAAAAACAAAGTCCCGTCAGGCGTCACATGACTGAAACCGTGGACAATGCGCCGGTACTTGGCATTCTTTATAAAACACACCACTATTTAGAAAAATTATCGCTATTAACCCTTTGGGATGCTTTCCGCTGCAAATCCGCAGACGGGATTCCGCGCCACCGCTGCTCAGTACTGAGCAGCGACTGCGAAACGGACGCAAAGTTTAACACACCGCAGCACTGATGCGAAATCTCTTCGGCGGATTTGCAGCGGTTTTTGAACAAAACAAATCCCAAAAGGTTAAATTTAGCTTGATTATAAAGGTTTTGCTTGCGTTACAGTAGGTACTTGGGAAAATTATTTTCCTGGAAATTTCGTCTTTTATATTACGTCTTTACACATCTCGCTTTCAGAAAACTCGTCTTTTCGATGAAATTTTGTAAACGTACTTTTTAAAAGACGAGTTTCTCGTATTTTGGATGGATCAATGGATGAACAATGAACAATAGATCGAAAATATTTTTTCCAAAGCCTAAGCAAAACCTAAAAATCAAGTTAAATTTTACTATGATAAATTTTTGTTCAATAATTTGTTTCGAAAAACTGCGAATGATTTGTTTCCATTAGGCTTAGGCCTAATAAAAACCTAAAATTTAAGCAAAATTTTATTGTAGCAAATTTGTATTTAATAGTTTGTTTTTTGAATTGAAAAATAGTTTCCTCAAAATTTTCTCAAGCCTAAGCAAAACTAAAAATCAAGCAAAACTTTATGGTTTGGTCGGAAATTCGCTTTGTTGAAATACGTTTAAAAAATCGCATCCAAAAGACGAGTTTTCCGAAGACGAGATGTTCAAACGACGAGCTTTCCGAAGACGAAATGTAGAAGACGAGATGTTTTAAGACGAAATGTAAAAGACGAAACTTCCGGACACCGGAAAAATTACGATTAAGTGTCTATTATTTCGTATGTTCATGAGTTTTATGGTGTTCTTAAAGATTGCCCGATATTCCACAACAGCATAGTGCCGAACGCCCACTGCAAGACGGCCGTTCGCCTGGGGACACCGGGTGACGGCGGCAAGTGGACTTGCAGCCCTTGGAAACTGCCCCAAAACTGCGTGGTTTATTCTTTAGGTAAGCGTCGTCGTTTGCATCTTTATTCGTAGCTAGGGGCATGTTTCATAATGTTTGTAAATTTTTATTTTACAAGTCTCCGCCTTAAAATACACGATAAAGGTTTATTGACTTGTGATCCAGGGGCCTGTTTCATAAAAACTTTTGTAAATTCTCATTTTACATAATGTCCATCTCAGCCTAGTCCACATCTTTTCTGTCTAAACATACGCCCAAGAAAAATCGCCCCTTTTTCCTGCTCTATTTTTAGAGCATTTTTCAAGGCTAATAAAATCGTTTTTTCTATCATTTGTATTGCGTAGTGTGCGTGTGCTGTCTACTTATTAAAATTCTTCCATATTTTGATTTAAAAATGTATTTGTTAAAACTTCAAGCCTACCTACCATCGAAATTATCATACCAATTTATCAATTAAGAAGACAATTTATATTCGTAAGACTCTTGAATAGTGTTACAGTATGAAATACAATGGCTAAGAATGAACATTTTATTATTTCAATCTGGATATTTTGAAAAACAATGAAAACAACCGAAATCACGATCCACTAAACAATTGATACTATAGTCCATACAAAAATGATGCGGACTGGCGACAAAACTCGAACTTTGAAATGTTATATATCAATAACAGAGGTTAGAATATGTGCGGCACATATTTGGGAGCATAGCTTGGACTCTTGGCTATCTTTTGAAATGGTTAGAAAAATTTTTTTCGATCACGTCATCCTTACAGCCGATGCGGTGAAGAAAACCTGGTCCAAAAAAAAAAAACAAAACTTTTTTATTAGTACGAGATAAGAAACGCCGCTTGGTATTCTAGGGCTAGGGGGGGCTAGGGGGGTGACAAACACGAATGCCGAAAATTTTTTTTCAAAATTTTTTTTCAAAACCATCAAAAATGTAAAATTTATCACATATGAAGAATTTGATATATTATTTGTGTAAAAAAACCTAGTATTAAGCTTACGATTAGCTGTCAAAATGACGAATTTAAAATTTGGAAGCATTCTAAGTCCGTATGTTGGCAGCAGCAAATCTCTAAATTTAAAAATTTTTAAAAAAAAATAAGCCTTAAAAGTTTTTTTTTGGAATTTCCAGGTCATTTTGTTAGAAAAACATATTTTCAAAGTTAAAATCCTACTACAAAATTTCCAAAAAGCGCAGCTAAAAAAGGCGTTTTTTGGTGTTTTCTTACTTGCAAACATGTTTCCCCGTTTGTCAACACAAAAACAAATTTAGCTTTAAGTTTGAACTTTTTAAATTTGAACTTCAAACTCTTAATATGCGATTTTTCTATAAATAATCACAATACTGTAAAATATTTGAGCAATTTTTCACACCTAATTCTGTTTGTTAAATTTAGCAGCTTTTTTAGTTGGCGGTGTTAGTTTTAACATATTTACAATTATACACGGTATTCACAAAACTTTGGACTGGGTTCATTTGGACTGAGTTCGTCTGCTTTGGTCAGAAAACTGTACCGGGTCCACTTTTTTGACCGAGTCTAGTACTTAATATTGTCATCGCACGCTTTCATTATTTTGTTTTAACAAATTTTATTCAAAAATTTGTTTTAGGTAGTTTATATTTTTTGTTTTAAAAATGCATTTTTGATGATTTTTAGTCGATGTAAAAATATTGGACTCGATTTAGTTTTTCCGCAAAAACAAAAGGACCCTGTCCGAATGGACCCGGCCGGAAGTTTTATGAACCAATAAAAGTTTTTTTCGTTTTAGTTTTTTCCAATTATTATTTTTGTCTAATATTACATAATAAAACATGAATTAGGGTCAACGCGTTTCAATTAATTGTACACAAAACTTTTAGTTGTTATTCAATCTTGATTTATTTTTAATTCCTTAATTTTTTAACGTAGGTATATTATAACCGTTAAAAAATGGTTAATTTCGACGTTTGAATGAGCGGAACCTTTTAAAGTTTCTGTCACTGTACTCGGTATCTTTAAATCCTACCAAGCCAGAGTTGGCAAGGTTTCGTACTGTAAGTTACATGGAAAAAAGTGGCAGATAATAGGGCTATCGACGAATGTCATAGAAACGTTTTTTTTAAATAAAATAACAACGCCTGTCCTACAGTCTCTACAATTATAATTATGTAATAAAAACAATGATCGTTTTCAAAAAATTCCGGATTATTTAGTTTAGTAGCTTAGTTTCCTAAGATTGTTTAGTTTAGTAGCTTAGTTTCCTAAGATTGTTTAGTTTAGTAGCTTAGTTTCCTATACAAGCATTTGTTAAATAAACGATTAACGATTTTTTAACAATTAAAACTGAAGCTTTGAAAAAAAAATTTTTTTTCTGTTTGTTTTTATTCCGCCGCTTTTTGCCAAAATTATATGCAAATTTTACTCAGAACCCTTTACTATAAAATAATGTTCATTGTAGGTTTGCAGAATAAATTGATTGATTGAAGAATGAATATTCGTCCGTGATTTTCTTCAAATGAAATGTATAACAACACAGATTTTTCCGTAAAACGCAATATTCCAGACCTGCGCACTGCCCCCCAGGGTTTTATTGGGATGGGTCAATTCCAAAACTTTTTTGAAACCGGGCGCAATGGCCCTACCAAGCATAACAAAAATTGGGTCGGCGGTCCCACCACGAAACAAAGTTCCTCGCAAATTAAATGCTTTTTTTGATAGAAAGGAAAAAAAGAAAAAAGGGACAAAGAGAGCGAAATTAAGGTAAAAATAGGTCTAAAATGGCTTAAAATGCATTGAAATGGGCTAAAAACTGCTAAATTTCGCGATGATGGCGTCATAATAGATCAAAAATGGCGTCATAATTTTTGATTACTTTTTGATTTTTGGGCGGAGGGGACAAAAAATGGGCACATATTTAATAAAGCGGGGGCGGCATTCCAGACCGTATATTAGTTTTAGTTGTTTGGATATTATAACCGGTTCTTTTAAATTAAATCATTAAATTATTTATTTTGATTAACCACAACAAATTATATTAAAACTAAGGAAAATTGTTATAAAACTATTAGAAAAACCTTATTAATGGATCTTTTTTATAACTGGCTAACTGATGACGTGCAACTATGCTTGAATTATATCTGGCTGACGCTGAAAATTAGAATGCAGACATGAAGGAACCAAACCAATTAAAATTGTGCGGTAATGACTTTATTTTTAAAACAAAAAAAACGCAGAATTTTTTTTAATTCCACCTTTTCACAAAAAAATACAAAAACTAACCAACTTTAGCCCTTAAAAAATTTGCATTTAGGTTACAAATTAGGTAATTTAATAAATAATTTTTTCTCAATACAGTTTTTAATTTTTGTTATTATTCCTGCTTTAGTGAAAAATTTTAAAATGTTTTTGTTGTTAAATAGTCGATTCAATACTGCAAATTCTTTATGTCTGCCAGTGATATTTTTTTGCCTATAGTATACTGATTTGTACATTACATGTTTGGGGGAGCACGTGATTTTTATATTTTTAAGTTCTATTATTTTGTTTTTCTGCAAATTAAAGTATCGGTGGGCTTTTAAATAATCAGCGGGCGTAAGTGGCGTGCGCGTAAGTGCACAGGTTTTTAAGCGGGCGTTTCGCCATATAAGCATAAAGGTTAGCTGAGTTTAACTTTTAAGCAGTTGCTTTCGCTTCTCGAAGAATTGGAGTTCTATCTTCGCGGAGCAACGAAGCAGTTAGAAACAGTGGATTGTTAGCGGTTTTAGAAACCCGCCTGTTTGTCTCGGACACCCGACTCTTCTCACCTAAAGAATTTCTTCTCGCCTTGGCCTCCCCGCATTGCGTGGACCTTCCTGCTAAGTTGTACCGCGCTGAGCGACGTATACTTGTATTTAGAGGACCTAAATAAACGCTAGGCTTAATAGCTGATTATACACTATAAAAAATACTCGCAATACAACATAAACGCTAAGGCCGCACCTGACTAACAGGGGCCGGTCCACTAAACGGCGTGCCCCCTGACGGAGGCGCCACTGTTAGCACGTCGTTTAAAACTCTTGTTAATGTTTTAATTTCTTGGGTTTTCTCTCAAAAATCTAACAGAACTTTTTGTTTACATGGCCCAAATTGATATTTTATTCATTTAATACATATTTATTGTATATACAAACTATTAAAGGAATAACCCCTAGTTACGGGTTAGCAAAACTCCTAACTACGGTTTAAGGCTTTATTAAATTTTATTTCAAACAACACGGCATAAAACTCTTTAGTATTAATTTATTCTATCTAAAAAAGAGTCTCTTAAGTTTTCTCAAGAAAAAACCCAGAAATTAAAAAATTAACAAGAGTTTTAAACAACGTGCTAAGATAGCACCTAGTCAGCACGCGTTTAGTGGACCCGCCCCAGAAGGCGGCTAACAGGTACTAAGACCAAAAACATATAATACCAAAAATATATAATACTATATATTATATTAAGGAAAAATATCTCACTCCCTACTAGAAGTGAAACAATTTTGTGCCATTTTTTGAGCACTGCCATTAATTGTCATGCACGAAAAATGGCAAAACAACTGCCATTAATTGGGCAAGTGTCGTGTAAACGGGCACTGCCTAAAAA
>JASAMX010034944.1:0-25573 GCA_030248175.1 Microlaimidae sp. YZB2_3 | reverse complement strand
ATGTTCTGTACTTCGTTCAGTTACGTATGCTCCTACAAAACTAAAACAACAATACACTACAAACAAGAATCACTTTTTTTTCTGTTTCACTATAAATCCGTTTTTCTTAAAATTAAATAAAATTTGATACTACTTTATTTTCTTGTGTTACTCTGCAAAAATATTCCCTTATTCCTAAAACAATTTTGAAGTTACCAAAACCTGTGAATCCAGTTGATAGTTTGCGCGTTTTTCATGTTAAGATTTTCCTTATGTTCTTAATGGAATTAGTCGACATAATATTTTTTGAATATATTTTGAGCACAAAATCCCATTAAAACCAGTTCCTAAGATTATATGAATTTCGAGAGCTTTTCAGTTACTTTAAATAATTATATTTTCCAATAACAAAAATACTCCGTCAGTTGTTACTTAAAGTTATATTTTTAGCATGAAACTATGACCATGGCCACAAAAACTCCTAGCTGCTAGAAACTACAAATTTTTATTGGTAAGTTGATTTATCTTAGCTTTAAAGGTTTCTCAGTATAATTTTGTAATTTCATGGTATCTTTCAAACGTTAAATTCATAAACACAAAATATTAAAGATTGAATAGTTTTTAGTGCGTAGTTTAACTCCTAACGAATCTCTGGAACTTTTATTCCCATGGTCACTATTATGGATTTTTTTTTAAAGTAATTCCTATAAAATATACAGCCTGAATAATACTCCTATTATACAATTTCAAATAGTTAAATACCAATTCATAACCGCACTGGAATAAAATAATATTAATTTTTTTTTTAGTATTATTTAGTAAAACAGATTCAAAATTTTAGAAATTCAAAAATTTGTAAATTTTGCAAGGAAACCCATTCTTCAAATTGGGGTTGGTTGATTCACAGTATCCAAACGACATTAAGCTCCGTAGCTGCGGATTGTATTTCCACACATTTTTGATGAACAGTGAGTCAATCCTCACAGTTTAATACTGTCCAACACGGTAAAACTTATGCGACCCGGACAGTATTAGACTTGTGAGTATATATGAAGTGAAATTAAATCAATAAATGGATTATAATGGCTTCTTCTCCATTTTAACTCGCCGAATTAAAATGACTACTATGCCATTATAATGGAGGATGTCATTTAAATGGTCATTTTATAATGGGCTACTTTGACTTACTTTTTCATATATAGGAGTTGCACATGTTTCGGTATATTACATAGTTTTGCAATTTTTTATTTGGTGTTTGCTAAATATTTCTGCGAAAGTATTTTCCACGTAAACCATTCCCGTAACAGTATTTACTCGACTCCACATTTTTAATTTTTAACACAAATTCATGTTTTTACACACTTTTTATACCTAAATATCGCTTTTTATTCAATAAAATGTAGTATTACCAAAAATATAATTTTTGATAATACCAGCGTAAAAATTCCTTTCGACATTTGACTTTCTTACAAATAACATTCTGGTAAAAATACCATCGGGTAATTTGACAATCTGACTGATATACCTTCGGGCTTATTTTTCCTGAACCTAAGCAAAACCTAAAAATCAAGCTGAATTGATCGATGGTCAATTAGTCAGAATGTGAAATTACCCGATGGTATTTTTACCAGAATGTCATTTGTCGAAAGTTTTTTTACCGAAGGTAAAATCCAGCTGAATTGATCGATGGTCAATTAGTCAGAATGTGAAATTACCCGATGGTATTTTTACCAGAATGTCATTTGTCGAAAGTTTTTTTACCGAAGGTATTTTTACGCCGGAATAATTACTGGTAACAATTTCCTCAGCAGTATTTCTACTGGAAAATTGTTTCGGTGGAAAAATTCCCCTGCAGGATTTTTTTCTTATACTTTATTTTTACTAAAAAAATCATTTTTCTTCAAACAAAAATTTACCATAATGAATTTTTGTTTAATTTTTGGTTTTACTTAAGTTTAAAAAAATTACAATTTTTAATATTTATGAACAATCATGGTGAATTTTTGTTTAATTTTAGTTTTGTTTAAGCTTGAAAAGAAATACATTTTTTATTATTCATGAACAAAACCATTAAATAAATATTCATAAGGAAAAAGTTTGCTTGATTTTGGGTTTCGCTTGGCCTTGGGAAAAGAACGAAGTTTTAAATCTGAACTAACAATGATTTTGCGATTAAAACCACCGATAATCCGTGGTTTCATTAATAAAATCATGTGCAATTTTTTAGCACCAAATCTTGTTTGTGACCATGAGGGAATTTAAATAATAATGTATTATGATAAAAAAAATAAAAAATGTGCAATGCAACAACAAAAAATGTATTTTTAAAAATTATAAAGTTTTAATACCAAGTAATGTTTTTGAATAATGACCTAAAAATTTATGTAATGGAAAAACTCAACAAACTAAAAAACAAAATTAAAAAAAAGTAATAATTAATTTTGTAACATAAAAAACATTATTTTATACTTTTGGTAAAAAAAACGCGCACACAAAGATGTGGCGTGAAAAAAATTTTTGCGTGATTTTTTTCTGCCTTAATTTTCCAATGAAAATACTGTCAAAGAAATACTGCAGTGAGATTTTTTTTCGTCAAAATTATTGTCCCAAAAATATTTACCCAGAACTTTTTTTTGCTCATTGCTTTAGTTCTGTCAAATTACGTTTGCAGTGTCACTCAGTTTTTTTTTCAAAATCATTTTACAAAGTTTTCGTGTTTATAATACATAACTAAAAAATCTTATATTAGTCTTTGGTGATTGGTGTGCTTGTGGAAGATGAGATGATAGATAAATTATTTTGTGATGATTGTGTTTTTTTTTGGTGTTTTTTTTGGATATTTTTTGGAAGTGGTTTTTGTTTTTTCTGATAGAATTATCTTTGTCTATATATTTTTAATTTTAAAATTTTTATGAGTATTTTTTTAATGAGTTATTTATTGATTTAATTTTTTATTTGATAGTGTAGTGTAAGATTTTGGTGGGAGGATGATGTTTTTTGTGTTGAATTTTGTTTGTTGTTGAGATGTGATTGGATTGAGTTATAAGGTTTTGTTTATATAGTTTGGAAGTAAGGAGTTTTTGTTGCTGTATTTGTTTTGGATGTCTAGGGTTTTTAGTTGAGTTATTTGATAGGGTATTTGATTGGGATAGATTTGTATATAGGGTATTTGTAATTTTGTTTAGACTTTAGTTTTTTGGATACTTTTTCATATGTTGGATAAAGTTTTATATTTAGACTATATATTTCTTGTTGACCTGATATGGCTACATCATCTACGTTTTATAGGAGATATCGAATGGCTTTGAAATTCGTTTGGTGCATTTAATTTTGGCTTTTTTCTTCGGCTATACTTTCTTTGTTTTTAGGTAATATTAATGTTTAATGGCTTATTTCAATAGACTGCTACAACCCAATATCATTTTTACTTTTTTTATCATTAACTTTAAAAAAAAACATTAAAAGCAGTTTTGTTTTGTGGGTTCTGTGAAATTGGTAATGTTTTATATCGAGTATTTTTTTTTAATAAGAGTAACAAGTTCTATACAAGTTGGTTCAGACATGGACCGTAAAAATGTATCATTGAAGTGCGAATTATGCTGCTATGGTATAATATCTATATGATATCCTTCAATTTATAGTTATTTGTAGTTCTATAATATTTTTTTAGTGCTTTAAAATAAATTTTTAGTGCTGAGCTTGTCTCAGCACTAAAAATTATTTTATTATTAGATTAGATTGATTTTATTTTGTTGTTATTTTGGCCACTGATATTTTTCTTGAGATTTTTTGGTATGTAATATTTGAATAAAATGCTCTAAAATTTATATTTTATTTTGATTTGATATATATTATATAAATTTTCAGCCCTTTAATATACAATTTTAAAAAAAAAAAAAAAAAAAACAATATATAAAAAATATCAATTTCAAATGCACGCCAATTCGCTTTCTTTTTGCTATCAATATCTACTGTGAAACTTCCTATCGCCGGTTTTTCACGCAAACATCTCGAACACACTCCGCTAAAATTTACAATCAATGAATGCGTTAAAATAAATTTAAAAAAAACGAAATGCCATCAGGCAGCGTCAAATAAAAAAAAAAATTGCCAAAATTCATTGAAAACCTTAACTCAGCATGTTACCGAGGGCTTTAAATTTCCAAGAATACTTTAACTTCAAGATTGAATGACCTTGATCCATAACTTAACAATTTCAGATTTTAAAAAACCGCCAATATGTCCATTTATAATATTTGAAATGGCTAAAACATTACTAAAATTAAAAACTATAATAAATTGATGTTGTTTGTTCAATTTTTATTTAAACTAATATTAGTTTTTTAATTCTGATTTTTTGTTTTCAAAACTAACCACAATTTTATTTTTGTTTATTGAATATTATTTTTAATGTTGTTTTAAATAAAAAAATAAATAACTTATTATGTACAAAAGCAATTGCAAATTGCTTTTTCTTTTCAGATAAAGAATTATATTATTTTTAATATATTATTAATATATTAATATATTATTAAATTATATTATTTTATTTAATATCTGTTTATGGATTATGAAAATCTTGCGGGTCGATTTTCCTCTAAGCTTTTGGGTTTCATTTTTTATATACTTTTTTGGGACTTGCGATATCCGAATATATTGATTAGATGTTGGTTCAAATCTTTTTGGCTATTTTTATATGTCATTAAATTTAGATATTTTGCAAATCATTCGAGGATAGGTAATCTTCTTAATCTTGATATATTGACAAATTGATTCTTCAATATTGGTTGCTATTTGAGAGTGAAGCTTAATATATTTGCTTGCTATTGTTGCCTTTTCTAATACTACTTTCTTACTGCTTTCTGATACGATGCATTCGTTCTTAACGCAAAAAATAATTTGCCAAGAATAGGACGGCCTAGGCGAATATTTTTGCCTTATTTTTTTGACTTTTGCTTAGTTTACAGACCAAATTTTTATTAATTTCACGCATTTTACGGCTCGAAATTGGCTAGGAACCACGGGCCGGGATGATACGGTTCTATACAAGTTGGTTCAGACACGGACCGTAAAATTTTCAGCCCTTTTAACATTCTGTATTAGATATAGCCTAGCTTCAATGTGTCAAGCATAATGTTATATCACAAAAAATAGACGTAAGAAAAAATACCCAAAACTATATTTTTATGTATCTTTCTGAACACACAATAAAACCGACCACTGATATTATACTGCAAAGCTTAAGGAGAAAAGAGCAAATAATTTTTATAAAACATTTACAGGGACGCTATTGTGGCAAAATTTGTTTACAAAACACCAGGTTATTTTCCGTTGGGATTAGTGGAAATAAAAAGGTTGCGCAACCTTGAATCCAGGTGGCGATGGCGCGACATAGATATCCATTTCAAAATTATATTTGCTCGTGAGATTTAATAATCTCAGTAGCGTGGACGGGGGGGACAGGGCCTATTATCGTTTTACCCATACTTCCCGAATTTTATCATCTTGGCACTGACAAAAATTGATCAATTTCAACACTACAAATTTATTATATAAATCGACCATCCGAAAAAAAGTTTTAAGCGGGCCCAGATTTAAACGGCAGGGCTTGACCTGCTTGAGTATTTGACCCGGCCTGGCCCGGCACTTACCTGTCCGCATATACTTTGGTTCGGCCCGACCCTCGGACCGGATTTCCTTTTTTATATTTTTGCTATTCTAAACAAATGACGGGGTTCCGACACGTTAGTACGAAAATCTCGGTTTGACCCGGCAAACAAAGCTAAAAATGACGGCCCGACCTGTTCTACAACTCTGGCTTGAAATAAAAAAATTAAAACTTTTATATATAGTACATATTTTTATATAATTAAAATATATAATAAGAGAATGGTGAGACACGCAGATCGAATCAATACGAACGCAAATCAAATCAATACTACTAATGTTTCCCGGAGCTCCGCCCTATTTTTTACTAATTTTAAGACTAATGAAAAAGTAATGCTAAAGATTATTTTGTCAAATTTTTTGTAAACTAAATTTTTTCAAAACTTCTTAAAACGATAATAATAGTCCTCTAAAAATGCATATAGAGTACGTTTAGATTTATTTCAAACTTAAATAGGCTTAAAAGCGCTTATTTAAGGAGCGGGGCTCCGGAGCCTCCTCCGCTCCGGAGCTTTAAGTCTCCGGAGCCTGGAGTCGAAGCTCCGGAGCATAATATTGGAGGGTAGGAACATCAATAATCATAATCAATACACGCACGCGAATCAAATCAATACACACACGCGATCAAAACAATACAAGCAACAAATCATTACAATACTGATTAGTCTTTCTATATTTAAAATATAAAATTGTATTCGTGTATAACATAAATGTTACCTTAAAAGTATGATGTAAATACTACGTTGCTTTAAAAAATACATTTAAATGGTTCCATTTTTCAGTGGATTTGTTCTGACGCCACATTTTATTTATATGGTGTGATAAGATTGGACACTTTTTTTTATTTTGCTGCGACCGGTACCAATCTTATGTGGGAGCCAACTTAAATGAGTCTCCAAAGGGTCTAATTGAAGCTCTGCTTCTGACGTCAGTGATTATTTGGAGCGGATTATTCCTATAATAATGCTAACTAGAACAGTCAAAATCCCCAATTTCGTGCACCGTTTTTAGGGCGTTCCTTAATTGAGGCAGTTTCAGTACTATATACGTATTTTAAAAACTTACATTATTTTTTGTATAGAAAATTATGCATAATGCTTTATTTGTATGAGTTCTGTGCTGTTTTTAGTACTGTTGCTTACTTGGTTGGATTTAAAAAATAAAAACCAAACAATGCAAAATATTTATTAGCACTTATGATACTTGTACAAAATGCCGCGTCTGAACTGAGCAAAAGTGATTTTTAACAAATTTTTTTGGGGGAAAATATCGCAATTCCGCCTAAACTGTAGTCAAGTTTATAGTCTAAAAATGTCTTTTTCAAATAATGACATGCCTCGTTTTTTTTACGCTATCCCTTTAAAAACCTGAAAAATACGAAAATTTTAGGACACGCTTTCAGTTAATCCAACCTAATGTATTTAAGTTGTATGTTAAGTTATTTTTTAGTTAACTGCTTGATGCTATTTTGTAACATAAATAGCTAATAATTTAACATATTGGTTTTTTTGTCATTATAGTTCCGCTTAAAAAATGTTTTGAGTAAACTACGGAGATGAGGTCGTTGCACAGATATTATTTTTATTTTTTATATTTTTTTATTATATGCCAATAAATGAAAAAGGACAAAAAAATTTCTCATTTGTTTTTAAATAAATTCTTTTTATGAAATTTTTTTCCAAGAAATTTATATAATTAGGCTGTGTGAGAGGTAAAAAAACACAAACGTAGATTTGGGATCCCGCCAAAATACTTCCAAAAACCGTGAATTTATACAAAACCTATATTTGTGTAGGGTCAAGACACATATCCAAGCGACTGCGTAAATCACTGCGTAGAAATCAAAGATATAGGTTTACTTAAAAATTTTTTGTGAAGCACAGTATTTTACAAAAGGAACTGTAGTGTTATGCATTGTTTTGACGCAAAAAATTTTCTAGTGTTACAGATTTGTGTTCTGTGCATATCACTATTTCCTACACTTTTATATATTGAAAGCAATAATATAAGAATTAGAAATGCATTCAATAAAGGTCATACCTTTACGAACGGACGCTTGCGTCAAAAAATTGTCCGTAGACGTTCATAATAAAGCAGACGAGAAGAACACAATGAAAACTTAAGAAATAGATTTTCTATGAATTCTTTATTAAATGGTTCAGAATTTATTATAGATAATTTAAACCTGGCTGACTTCGATTACTTACATAATTGAATCGACTTTAAATCAAAACATTAAAAATCAAAATATTAAAAATAAGCAAAAACAGCGAAATAGTAAGGATTTCAAATATTAATGATTAATGATAAAATATTATATCAATTATAAATATTAAAGGCCAATTTTTATAGGCACCTTGCACTGAAACGCAGTTTATACATGAAGTATGCAATATACATAAGTGTCACCGTAATGGATAATTACCGTACTCCTACTTATTTTTTGTAGTATGCAGATCAACCGATAGAAAGCGCGCGAAATTTCGATCCGTTGATCTACGGTTTAAAGCTAATTAATAAAAAAACACGACTAGAAATAAATAAACGTTTTTTTAGTAACCGCGTGATTAATATTTGGAACTCATTGCCTCGAGAAATTGTTCTTTCCAATAAACTAAGTTTTATTTACTAACAAACTTAGATCATATGTTCTATAATATTTTGTTTGGTTTAAAAATAAATTTAGAAAACTTTTGCAAATGATTTTTTTTATTTACCTTAAGATGTTAAAAATTGTAAAACTTATTTGTATAATAATATTGTCTAATTTATTGCATTATTATATTACTAAAAAATGCACGTTACTTTATTAGTTTTTTTTATGCTCTAATGATTTGCTCTACGCTTATTTGTAATGTTTTCAGCTATTCATCATCAAAAACGTTTACTTTAAAAATTTTTTTTCGCCCAAAACGAAATACTTTATACTCACAAAACTTGCTAGATTACAAGAATATTAAATAAAACAAAAACAAAAAAAAACAAAAACAAAAACAAAAAACGTTTGTTTTTGTTTTTTTTTCTTCTTTACTATACTTTATTAGCCCTTGCAACTATCATTCATTAACTATATTTGCTTTATTTCTACATTATTACCATGATGATTGGATGTGTATCATTTGATATCAGATTTGATTGTGTTTTTTTACAGTTTTTATTAAATATTGTACCTTGTTGTTATTGTTTGTAACTTGTGCAATAAGCATTTCTATTCTATTCTATTCTATTCTATTCTATTCTATTCTATTCTATACTACGAAAAGATAAGTAGGAGTACCGGTAATTATCCATTATGGTGACACTTATGTATATTGCATACTTGTACTTCATGTATAAATTGCGTTTCAGTGCAAGGTGCCTATAACAGCTAAAATTTCCTCATTTCTTAAATATTAAAACAAGTTCCCCCTTTGAATTCTTGTTACCGCTTTTTAGACTGCCGATTTATAAAAATAACGATTTGGAAAAAACTAACGGTAAAAATCGTACCGGTGGTGAATTTATGCAGTTCCGAGTTTTCATTTCGTCAACTTACCGAGATCCTTGGCCATGACGAATCGGTTATATAATATGATGACATCCACGCAAAAGACTCAAGTGCGTGTACATACACAATGCTTTCAATAGAGGAAATTTAGAAAGTGTATTCGTGAGTTTTTATATACGGGTGCATCAATAAACCTTTACGCATCTTAGTGCCCTATTTTTAATCCGAAGATCAGACTCGCATTAACTAATCTTCTTTACACGCTTTTTGCTGTTTTCTATTGTTGGGAGTGTTACATTCGGGCTCGTATTGTGGGAAAGTAATTCCATATACGATCTATTACGAGTACCATATTATTTTAAAAGTATTCAACCAAAGGTGAAATCAACCGAAACGGAAATGATTATCTGAAGTTTTTTAAAGTCGTAGAAGTAAACTGATTTAGATTTTTTTTTATCGCGTATGACTGTTGTATTTCACTCAACTACCATTTTATAAGGTCTTTTACAGTTTTTTTTTATCAAGCTTGAATTTATTATATAAGCAGCTATGTTTCACCTGTTTTGAATCTTTCCCGTATTTTTGCTTTTTGCTATTTATGCTTTTTACGAAATATTTTAAACACAATTAACAGAAATAATATAACTTTTCTAAAAAGTATTCTAATGAAGTAGTAGTTAAATGTTTTCGCAGTGTTTAAAGAATGAGTTGAACAATTTCCACAATAAGAAAAAGTCAATACACTTATGTAAGGATTTTTTCTCACTGCGGATATTTCTCACTAATGATAATTGGTTTGAATTCCATTTTATATTATTTTATTATTTAGCACATATTACAAAAGACTGTTTTAAGATCCATTTTTTTAAGTTGGTTGATTCAGCGAGCCAAGCTTCTAGCTCCAATTTTATCTATTTAACTTAAAAAATAATGGGTCTTGAAACAAAGTATACAGTAATACTTGCCAAACAATACAAAATAAAAAGCTACTGCAAAAATTTCCATGTTATTAAAAAATATCACCACATCCAAATTTTAATTGGGCATCAATCAGTTGTTTTTTCCTGTTTAATTAAAGGTGCAGTCCGCTAAATGTGGTTCAAGTGTTTTAGAATAGAAGTTAACTTATGTTTTTTCACCAATTTTGATTTAGTAACTTTTAAAATGCAGCACCCTTGTTTTGGACAGGTTTTCAAATACAGTAGCAATTGAAATTAATCCCCTAAAACGTACGTTATTTTTTTTTGGGATCAAAATTCCCAAAAAAGGTGTAATTTTATTGTATTTCATCCAATGCAAATTATCAAAAATTATCAAAATGCAAATTTTGATGTAAAACTTTGGTTTATGTAAAAAAATTTTGGTTGTATTTTGGTGATTTTTTAACGGAAGTATCTTCGGAAATTTTTAAAAAATCAGGAAGATTAAAATATTTTTTGAAATAATAGAACAAGGATTTTTTTAATCGGTTTAACCAACGACAACTGACTAATCTCAACCCCAATTAGTTAGAAGTGGGCTTAATTTTTAAGAACACACAAATTGGGTGTTTCTTAACAATTTTAATGCTGTACATATATGACGTTCTAAAAACTTTCAGCTTCTAATACGACCAATTTGTAAATATTTTTCTGCTGATTGTTTTAAAAAATTACTTTTGTAAATATAAAACTTTTCATTTGATAAGATTTCCACATATGCCTGTTTTAAGATTTTTTTGAAAATATTTATGGTTATTTTCCGTTAAAAACTAAACCTACGATACGCGTAAGTAAATAAGCAGCTTCGGGTAGAAGTTTAAGCACCTCGATAATCAAAACCCTCCCATTTAAAAAGAAATTGTTCAGTGTTAAAGACCTCCACAGAATTATGACCTTATGGAATTATCTTTAGCCAATTAGGGCTTTGGAATAAGGGGATCTTTCATCCATTGGAGATCCAATTTTATCCCAAGCGGTAATTGGCTAAAAGTGATTCTATTAGTTCCTCTCACAACCATTCCCACAGAGCAAAACATATATGACTTGAACACGAATACTATATGACATTTTCAGGATTCGTAAAATCCTGACGTGACCCTAAAATGGCGGGTGCTCGTGCTATTCGGAATTTCATTTATGGCTCTATATCTTCTGCTCCTTGGGAATCAAAGTGGGAGGAGCAAAAAAAAACCAGTTGTCGCCTCACTCATTCAAGTTCTTTTTTCCCAGCGCTGATAGGATGAAAATGAATCTACAGCGTCATAATTCTGTGGAAAACTGAACAACTTTCCTTCAAATGGCGTTTCTTGACATCGTATTTTTATTATTTTATTTAAAGTTTTAATTTAATATGTTTCAGATGTGTATGTTTCAAAATTTTTGTCGTTATGGCTATTTTTTTAAAACTACACGTACTGTACGTAAATATAACTGAGTGAGATACCGTATTTCTTTTAATAGAAGCCCCTAGGCTACTATTTTTTTCAAGTGGTGTAAAAAAGTTGGCTACTTTTAGAGGTAGGCTGGTTTACGGAAAAAAAGCACCCGTGGCAAAGGCGGAAAAAAAGCACCCGGAGCTAAGGCGGAAAAAAAGCACCCGCGCGCAAGGCGGAAAAAAAGCACCCGAGCGCAAGGCGGAAAAAAAGCACCCGAAAGGAGCGCATGACAAATCTTGTGCAGCGACGTTTATTTATTACGTTATCACTATTGTATATACATTTGTTTTTTAGGAATTTTTTAAATTTTGACCTTACAATGTTGTTAATTATAGATAGCAAACTATTTCAGTAGTTTAATGTTAGAATTTTTAAATAAATATTTTCAAATTGAATCATATATTTGCGTAAAAAACAAAAATAATTTTACGAAAGTTTTAAATATTAAATATTTTATTTTTGTTTTTAAGTCAAAGTCAGTTTTATTCCAGAAAACATACAACACATAAGCATAATTCAACATTGCGCACCGATCACGTTCGCGTAAGACACCAAGACATGGTTTATTTTGAAAATATGGCTCAAAAGCTTAAGGATTTAAGCACTAAATTGAGCCATTTGAATTTTTCTATTTTATAAAGTGAGTAATTTTTTTATAAATCATTGTTCGTTATTTTTTGGGTGTCGATGTTCGTTTTTTGGGTGTCGATTACAATTACTTAAAACTTTAAAAGGTTCCGCATCACCGAAATCAGCCATTTTTTAACGATTATAATCAAATTTGGTAAATTATTGAATTAGAAACACAAAACATCGAATTGAAATTAAAAGTTGTTTGTTTATATAGTTAATAACACGGCCTAATTATTATAAACAATTTGACCTAATTAATGTGAACGGCTTGACCTAATTTCAAATTTATTACGTAATATATTTGCGAACACACCACTACTTTACTTTGAAAAATGTTAAAACCAGCACCACCAATATAAACTTAAAAAAGCTGCTAAATGTACAAATGAAATTAAAGGGAATTGTGTATAAAATGTTCAAATATTTTCTAGCACTGTTTTCGTTTTACTGTTTTCCATTATACATTTGTAAACGCTAACTTTATTAAGTGGTAAGTTTATAGTGCGCGAGATTTTAGTGGTCGTGCGCGAACTTTCGCTTTCCCGCGTAATTATCCATTTTATTATTGTCCTGCGGCAAATTATGACATAAAACATTACTGTAGCATATTTGTTATGATTTCACAAAGAAATAGATAAAAAACCGCAAATTAAAAGTTTGTGTGAATTTGTAGTTAACATAAATTGCTTGCAATTTGTTAGCAAACAATTAACCAATTGACCACAAGAAATGTATTAATTTTTTTTATTTTTAATTATTTTATTAACAAATAATTGTTAATTTAATCTTGTGTTTATCAACCAAATAAAAATCTCACATTGACTAAATATAAATAACCGCTAAACGCTACGAAATGTTTAAGTTAAGTTTTATAATACTGATAACGTAATAAATAAACGTCGCTACACGATATTTGTCATAGGCTCCCTTCGGGTGCTTTTTTTCCGGGTTAAGGGCGGGTGCTTTTTTTCCGCCACGCGCACGGGTGCTTTTTTTCCGCCTTAACACCGGGTGCTTTTTTTCCGCCTTTGCCACGGGTGCTTTTTTTCCGTCACCCAAGGTTGTTTTTTGTGTTTTTGGTTTTTTTTTTTGTGTTTGTTTTCGGTTTTTGTTTTTTTTTGGGTGGTTGTTTTGGTTTCTTTTTTTTTTTTTTTTTTGTGCTCGTGCTTGCTTTTGTTGTTGGTTTGTGGTTTTTTTTTTATTGTTGGTTTATTGCTTTTTTCTGCGTGTTATTGTCTTGGTTTTTTCGCGCTTTTGTTGGTCTATTCGGGTTCTTTCCTCTTTTTGCTTTGGTTTTTTTTTTTTGTTTTTCTTTTTGTTTTGGTTTGTTTTGCGGCTAGTTTCTTTTGTTCTTCTCTTTCGTGTTTGCTCTTTTTTTTTGCTCTGTTATCCGATCTGGCTGGGTTTTTTATCCTTTATGTGTATCGTTGGCGGTCTATGTTTTATCGCTTTGTGTTGCTTTGCTGCTTTGTTTCCTCTTATATTCTTTTTTTTTGTATTTTTCTCTTCTTATACTTTGTTTAATGGTATTATTTTTTTTTTGTATTTGGTTTATATAGGCTTTCTTTCTTGTCGGTTTTTTCTCTGGGTTTCTTTTTTGCGGTTTTCTGCTATTTATTGTTCTTTTTTTTGTTGTTTTTTTCCTGTTTGTGGTTTTTTTCTGTTTTCCTGTGGTATCTTTTGTTTTTGTTTGTGTTTTTTTCTCCTTTTCTGCGGGTTCTGCTTCTTTTTTTCGCGCTAGTGTTGTTATTTCTTTGTTGTTTCTCTTTTTTTTGGTTTTTTTTTTCTTCTCTTTTGGGTTTTTTTTCTTTGCGCTGTCTTCTTCTTCTTTTCTTTTTTTTTTTCCTATATATTTTTTCCTATTTTCCTTTTTTTTTCCTTCTTTTTTGCGGTCAAGAAAGCAAATTTATTGTCACGGCAAAAAAGACCGTGCTCTTTTTAAAAATCCATAACTATAGCATGTTTTGGAAAAATTTATAAATAGGCGGGGGCACACAATATGAATATTTTCAAAATCGCGGTATACAAGAAATGAGTTCTGACTCAATTTCTGGCCACAAAATATCAATATTGAATCGCAGAATTTGTTATTATTTATATTAATATTTAACCTCTGACTCAGTTGTCGTCGTTTTTTATCTCATTTTATTATCAAAAAAAGTCACAACAAAAAGTAAATTTTTGAAGACAACGACGTTTTTTGCGATCACAGCGAAGCGCGAAATCGCCATCCATTAATCGCCGGACAAAAGGATTATAATAGATCACGACATAGGATTTTTTCGGAGGTATCATTAGCATTTTTGTATGTCAGTGGGCCATTTAAAATCCATTTAGTTTCTTTCCTTGTTGACAATCGAATTTCAGTTTCGACCTTGGCAGGCCAAATTTTAGTTTGTTTTTTATTTATAACATTGCTTGGTGGTAGATAAATACCATCATACCGAGTAGGCCGATTAAGAATGCCAATCTTATTGGTGATATTTTACATAATTTTTAACTGTTATAAATAATAAATAATTGTACTTGAGTAGCAAATTTTATAATAACTGAAATGTGTTTTAATATTAGCAAGAATATATAAAACACAAGAGAATGTCCGACTATACACTAAATTTTTGACCAAAATTTTGCGAAAAAAGTCGCACTTTTGAATTCGTGTGCGACTTTTCTCGCAAAATTCCCGCCACTTTTCTGCTAGTTTTTCCGCGCTGCGATTTTTAACATACAGTGTTAGTTCCAGTGGGGACTCTGCGGCTTCTTTCCAACTCCACCCCCCACTTTATTCGCACTGTGAGTCTGGCTGAACAACAAAAAAAATACAGACGCTGGTAGTCATTTTCAATGGAGTAAAACACTTCGAAACTTGTTTTATTTAATTTTAAAACGTTGGAAAGTTACTTTATTTTATTAAAACTATAAAGTTTTAACATCTTAAGGACTTTTACTCATTTAAACACAAAATTTTCGCTCCGCTTTGTTTTTATTTTTTTTGTTGTGCAGCCCGACTCGCAGTGCGAAAATAATCGCAGTGCGAATAAAGTAGCATAGAGTGCGAAAGAAGTCGCAGTCCCCACTGCGAGAAAACTAACACTGCGTAAAAAATCGCAGCGCGGGAAAACTTGCAGAAAATGGCGGATTTTTGCGAGAAAAGTCGCACATGAATTCGAAAGTGCGACTTTTCTCGCAAAATTTTGGTCAAAAATTTAGTGTACAGTCGGACATTCTCTTGTGTTATATATTCTTGGTATTAGCAATTGTGTTTTAGTATTCAGCAATTATTCATGACTCTTTTTAAAGGTTTAAATTAATTTTTGAATTTAGTTTAAAAAACTATGTTTTGAAGCAAAGTTTTATTAATCAATAATAATTACCTGTTAATGGAATGCAAAATATTAATATAGGAGCCAATAAATAATACAGTAGCCAAATTTATAAACCATATACCACTTTTTGAGCATAACTCAAACCTCAATTAGCTCAACAAGTTTCCGTTAATTCGTTCATTGGATTTAAATAGCTTTAAAAAGAACATATAACAGGGCCTAGTTTCAGAATTTGGGTCATTTTCCAGTAAACAGTTTTCCTGATTATTATTAAGGTTTATTTAAATTATCAATGAAATGTTTAATGTTAATATTTTTGTGGTGTTAATTTTTGCAGACGGTGTTTTTTGCGTCTACGTTAATAAAATATCCTACTAGCCCTGAAAAATGTTCTAAGAATAAAGCAGGAAAAAGGGGCGATTTCTCCCCGGGCGTGTGTTTAGACAGAAAAGATTCGGACGAGTCTGAGATGGGCATTATTTGCACCATAAAAAATTTGTATTTGATTTGGCCGGCTGCCCACTGAATAAAAATTTCTACCATATCATAATAATTTCTTTATACGTTGAACTAAACACACAGCACTGTCGCATTTTTTTAATCTGATAAAATGACAATTGAAAAAATTATACTCACAGCAATCTTTGACAAGCGCGAAATGCCACTTTTTCAATAAGAAGGTTATATATGCATGTGTAAGAAACAACTATAAATTTGAAAAAGTGGCGATTTCGCGCTTGTCAAAGATTCCTATGAGTAAAATTTTTTCAATTGTCATTTCATCAGATTAAAAAATGCAACAGTGCTGTGTGTTTAGTTCAACGTATAAATAAATTATTATCATATGGTAGAAATTTTTATTCAGTGGGCAGCTGGCCAAATCAAATACAAATTTCTTATGGTGCAAATAATGTCCATCTCAGACTAGTCCACATCTTTTCTGTCTAAACACACGCCCGGGGAGAAATCGCCCCTTTTTCCTGCTCTATTCTTAGAGCATTTTTCAGGGCTAGTCTACCACTTTTTAAAATTAAATTAAAGAAATAACCTTATATAGTATAGTATTAGCTGCTCAATGACAAAATGTTTATAATCAATCCGTTGCCGAGATATAATGTTTTAACAGTCTTAATATTATCAATAGAAAACGTATTTTTCGTGAACATTACAATGTGAAAAACTTTAATAATATAAATTTCTAGTAGTGCTCGATTATTAATACGAATTTAAAATTATGTTGTCAACAATTTAAATTTTAAATTTGGACACTGAAAAAAGTGGCTCCTAAAAAATTATTGCGCGATTTTTTACCCTTTCCAAAGAGCTCATGTTTATTTCTGATAAATCAGTAACAACGAAGGAATATAACTTTTAAGATATAACCGTTTGAAAAAAAAAATCTATTAATCATAAGTATGACTGGGACATAAATTACAAAATTTATCCAAGTTCTCTAATTATAGTTGGCGCGGTGCCATGGGGCTTAATCACCTGTGCCGCTCCCATGCCATCGATAATTCAATTATATTTTTTGAAATAAAAAGAAGAAGCAGTTAAAAATTTATTAAAAAATTACGTACGTTCTCTATTTATAGTTGGAGCGGTGGAGTGGGCTAAATCGCCGTACCAGCAAGGATTGCAATTATATTTGCGAAATAAAAAAAATATTAATAATAATGAGAAGAAGAGGATCATGAATTAATTAATTATAGTTGGTGCAGAGTTGTGGAGCTACATTACTGTGTGGCGCTCCCGCACCAACTAATGATTGTAATTTTTTTAAAATAAAGAATCAGCAGAAGAAGAAGATAAACATGAATTACAAATTTTATTTTATCCATATTCTCTGATTACAGTTGGTGCGGTGTCTCGGGGTTAAATCGCCACATGAACGATGAAGGAATATTGATTTTAAGATATGAGCGTTAGAATAATAGTAATAAAAATAAGTAGAAGAAGATGAACATGAATTACAAAATTTTCCCAACTAATTATAGTTGGTTAATTATAGTTGACGCGGTGCTGTGGGGCCAAACTGCCGCGTGGTTTCCCGTGCCACCGATAATTGCAATTATTTTTTTTTTTTTTTTTTGAAATAAAACTTTAAATTAATTTTTTCATCAATAAAAAAGAATTAACAAAAAATATTTTATTGTTTTCGCCGTTTTCCGCGCGGTTGAAGTAGATGGCGCTGTTTGGTTTCCACCACCAATAGCAACCAAGCACAGCCGTCTACTGTTATTGTGCAATTTTTATGAGGAGCTGTCCGCTGTCTGCTCTGTACAGTCCTTTTTGTTACCAATAGGTTGTTATTGTGCGGTTAGAAGTTTTTAATTTGCTATTTTTCAATTTATTATTTTGATCAATAAATCGATAACAAGGACCTAAATGAAAAAAGTGGCTCCTAAAAAAGTTGCGTAATTCTTTCTTCTTTCCAATGAGCCCATGTTTATTTTTGATAAATCAGTAACGAAGGAGGAATATCGATTTTAAGAATTGAGCGTTAGAATAATAATAATAATAAGAAAAAGAAGAAGAAGAAGAAGAAGGAGATGAACATGAATCTCAAAATTTACCCACGTTCTCTAATTATGGTTGGCGAGGCGCCGCGCACGGGGCGATTTAGCTCCGCGGCGCCGCGCCCCGTGATATTAAATTTAAAAAAAAATAATGTGCAGAGTGAAAATATTAAAGTTATATTGCTATTAAATAAAGCAATGGTTTTAAGTCTGTAGCTATGAAGTTTATTTACACCGATATTATGATCGAATAAATCGATCACACAAATGGTCACGTTTGTTTGATGAATATTTTAGTTTCTAGTGTATAAACCAAAAACGATGTTGACCAACCTCAAGCAATATTTAGTTATGATTATTGTAGCAGATGATCCGTTTTGTCTCAAATGGGTGTTGATAAGAACTGCAATGCCTAATGGACCGATAATCAGACTTTTTAAAATCAGTTTCTAGTTTTTATTCAACGTATTGTATTTAATATGTTTAGGCTGTGGTCATAAAAATCAGGAAATCTCACAAGTTTGCGTCTATTTTTCCCCTCGACTAATCCGCAATGTTTAATTTGCGTTTTCGCTCCGGCGATTTCCGAACCGCCCCATTGCCATCGGATGATCTAATGCGTAAAAAAATTATTCACGACTCTCCGCGGATATCCGGAAGCCGCCTTTAAAAATCTGGATTTCCGGAAC
This sequence comes from Microlaimidae sp. YZB2_3, assembly GCA_030248175.1. Classification (NCBI taxonomy): domain Eukaryota; kingdom Metazoa; phylum Nematoda; class Chromadorea; order Desmodorida; family Microlaimidae; species Microlaimidae sp. YZB2_3. The sequence continues at coordinate 6,857 of JASAMX010034944.1, read as the reverse complement.
AAGCCTCTCCGGTACTCCGAGTTTTTCTTACCAGTCCACGTTTCATTTATGTAAGAAATAATGATTAAACCATGGATACTGAAGCGGATTTCTTGGCTCTTTATTCTTCTTTATTTCGAGTGTAAGACTTTCACTTGTTATTTAGCTTGGATTTTAAAGTTGCTTTTATAAGAATATTAAAATTGTTTATTTTTTTTATCGCTGATAAGTAAAAAATGCGCGTCAGCTGTGGTCTAGGCATTTTTTAATTTCGCCAACTTCATGTTTTAATTTTTTGTCTTGGAACAAAATTTGTTTTATATTTATAAAAAGATCAAAGTCCTTATATTTTGTTGGGGGTGTACAGCTTGAAAGAGAGTGTGCACAAATCGTTCAATTGTTATACCTGTATGTAGTAGTAATCAAAGTCAGTTGAAACTAATAAGGTAAATATACAGACAAGCGCTACAAAAACGGACCACAGAACTTTTGTTCGCTTAAAAAATTTTTGTTGACGTTTTGAAATTAAAATGATAGTAGATCTAAACCTTGGCATTGAACTTTTATTTGGATTTTTAATGCTCCTTTCAAAATTTTCCATTTAAACGGAATAAGTTGTTCAGTGTTAAATGTCTTCGCAGAGTTACGACGTAATAGTCACTTTTAGCCAATTGGCGCTTAGGAAAAAATGGAAACCTTTCATTCACTGGAGATCATATTTCCTAAACGCAAATTGGCTCAAACAGCTCATCCCACAACCATTTCCCAGAACAAAACATATAGGAAGTGATCACGTATACTGTATGATATTCAAGGGTCTTTAAAATCCTGATGTTGTTGTTTTCGGTGAATACAGACAGTCAAACATCTTTTCCGAATTTTCTACTTCCCGAGTAAGTGTGCATGAGAAGCATTAAATTTCAAAAAATTACATTGTTAAAAATCGCTAAGCATGAGAACTACCACAAAGCGGGTTCGTGCTAATATTCATGCATGTGTAGGGTTTCTGGCAAATATTTAATTAAAAGCTTAATTTACAGTAGGATCTAGTTTTTGGGTTTTGTTATAATATTCTTGCTTTTACAAAACAAATCAAATATATGGTTTAAATTTTTCCATATAAAATGAAACAAATTTTTTTCTTAATCTTAATTTTTCCGTATGCATTAGATTTTCCCAACAATCTAAAATTTTTTATGGAATGTATGTGGGTTTTCCTGCGATAATTTAACGATACAAAATATTAGGTACCAACCCATAAGAGAAAAATTAACGTTTTTATTTTTGTTTTCGCAAATCCAATTTACCATACTCCTTTTATTTTTCTCCATTTCAATTTATTTTAGCCGCAAGCCACGTATCGGCGAATGGAACTAATCCGAATAGCGAGTTGCGGGCATCCAGGGGTGGAGCTTCGAGGGGCGGAGCTTCAGGAGGCGGTTCTTTTGATATCCGACCGCACACCAGTCTTCGTAACGACCGAACTTTCCAACCCAGCCGAAACAAGGACCGAGCCGATTCCAGTCCGCAAAACGGGCGAAAAACACCCAGTTTTCGATTTATCGACTTTTTCGGAGTGCTGACTACCCAAACCGATGGCCCAATTAGCCGCCCTAGCGATGACGTCATCTATCCCCAGCGCGCCGCGGACGAACAGACAGACGGACGGACGAACGGGCGCCCGGAAGTGCTGGCGGAGCTCCGCGTTCTTCGCGATCAAAAACCTCCGGATTTCACGGACCGTAAACTACCGATCGATAACAACGCGGAGTCCGCCTTGGTGCCTCCGCAAGGGAAAGAACCCGCAATACGCCCGCCCCTGAATAGAAGAATTAGTTCGAAAAAATACGGGCGGGGTGATGGTGAACCGGTAGCCACAATGAGCGACCGAAATAAAGAATCGGCGCTGGTACAAGGGGGCTTCAGAATGTTTCAAGGAAGTTCGACGTTACCTGGTGGACAACGGACAGCTTACGGGTCTTCTATTGATGTTCCAGGGTCGAACAAAGGAAGCGGTAAGTATATAGTTTATATGACCGTTGTGCGATATATAGTGTTTTTTATCTAACAAGTTATTACATACATTTTAAAATATTCACAAAAAAACACAAAAAATACAATAATTTTCAGCAGAGCTACTTATAAAGTACAGAATTTGCTTTTATGATTTCTTACAAAAACGAAAAAAGTTTTTCTTTTAAATTAATAAAAGAATCAACTCTTTGGAGTAGTGACTTCTCTATGTATTCTTGATATTAAGGGCCCTGTATCATAAAGACGTTTGTAAATTCTCATTTTACAAGTTGCCGCATATTTATTTGTAAAATACATGACACATGACATAGAGAACGGTTTATCGACTTTGTGAAAACGACGAACCAGCGCAACCACTTTTCTTGCTGAGAGGAGATACTGCCCTGGATTACAAGTCGGTAAAACATTATTATGTATGTTACAAAAAATAGGCGGAGAATCGTAAAATTTAAATTTAAATACGTGTTTATGAAACAGGCCATAAAAATTTATTTACACATTTTGTGAACATCTCGGATTAAATTGTTTGAACCCAATTGCTGCAACTGGAATATGTTGGAAACAACACTTCCTTGCATTAGTTAAAGAAAGAATATATAACTCAAGAAAAAATCCGACAGTGCACAAAAATTTTTGACCCAAATTTTGTAAGAAAGGTGGCACTCGTAGTGGTACAACTTTTTATGCAACTGATTAACCGTGCACTCACTATTGTTTTCCCGCTCAGTGATTCCACTACTTGTTTTCTCGTTAAGCAGTTACTCTGCAATCCATACTGGTTTTTTCAACCATTCTTATTATTTACTACGATAAACTGAAACTGCGTTAGAATGCGCAAGAAATTTCTGCGCACGAGAACTATTGCAGATAATAAAGAATTTTCGAATAAAATAATCGTATATTTTTAAGTTTTTTTTTTTTGAAAAATTTTGTTCAAAGTCTATTGTTGCGTCGGAAATTCTCTTGGATTGTATATTCCTGCTAAACTAACTCGATTCAATCATTACCTCTCTTATTATTTTGAATATTTTAATTTCTTACTAATTCTTAATTATTTGTATGTTTTTTAGGTCCAGATTTTCAAAGTCGAATGGGCAAAGACCGAAATCCTTATACTCTCAGTTTCAACATGGACTCCTCGGATTATTTGTATGAAAATTCGCCGAAATTCCCTGTGCGAAATTCCAGGGATTTCAACAGGGTGCTCTACCCGCCTTCCAACAACGTGGGTACATTCAACAGGCAAGGCATCATCCTGCCGCCTACCGCCAATCCCCAGGGCTCCACCATGTACAGCGGACCTCTTCCCAGCGCCACCCCCTCGCACAACTATGAAGAGGTTTTAATTTATTAAATTTAGCTATTTTAAACGCACAACTAATGAATAATAAGAAAATTAATTATTCGTACTTCTTGTATAGCATGACCAGATTGAAAATTGTCAGAGCTTCAACAGACCAGACAATGAGATTTGAGCATAAACAAAGTTTTTATATAAAACTAATTGTCGTTATCCATCTTATAACTTCTGATTTCCATAATGCGTTGTTTGTATAAATTTTAAAAACCGTTTTTTATATCCAAATGTCGTAAATAAAAAACTTTAAAAATACATCTCAGAAATCGCTAAATCAGACTTTTAATTTTGTTGTTTTCATTCCCTTGGGACGATGTCTTAACTGGGTTTAAATTGAGCTTACCAACGTTTGTGACATTCCCACTTTTATTATTTGCGCACTATGCAAATCGTTATTATTCTTAAAAATTATATTTGATGCCAGACAGAGGTTATTCAATGTCAAGCAAAATTTTAATCTCTTAAGATTAAATGCTGGCATATTCTAAGCTAAAGAAGTTTGAAAGTGGTTTGTTTGTGATTTTTTCATAAAAATAAAATGTCATAATTGTTTGATTATGTATACTTGCCTCTACCTGAAACTCTGGTTCCTTCCAAAACGTACAAGATAAATGCCTATTAAATTTTTCACGATTTTTCAATTTTTGCCTAAAGAAATTTTTGATGGCTGCGTTTTGGATTTGGAATTTTGGCATTGAACTTTTGTTTAAGGTTCATAATATTTTTCAACTTTCATTTAAAACGGTTTCAAAAAACATTAGACTGGAGTTTAAGAAGTATGTATATTTTGTCTAAAAGAGTTGTTTAAAAAGGCTGTTCTTGCTTAAACTTTAAAGTTGAGCAACAACACAAAAGACACTTTTGAATGTGCAAAATCAATCTTTTTGATAGAGTTTTTTCCATGTACACTTTAGGTGAAGTAAAACAGGGTACGTATTTGTGCCTTGTGATGCCACATTTTTATTGCAGTAAATAAATATTCGTTTAGATATATGAAGAATATTCCTACACTGACGAAGACCTGGGACCATCACCTGTAACCGAAGAACAACCTACTACACTATTATCTCCTGAAATGTTTTTCACAACCACAAATGTGGCCAGAAAAGAACTGCTGCTTCCTACTCCACCCCCATTTCCTTCCATAACAGTTTCCTCGTCAGTGGCCTACACCAGAGCGCCTCCAAGCGTCAATCAAAATTCTGGGTTTCCAGCATTTAGAAGACGCCCAGTGCCGAGACCATTTGAACAACCAATGACTGTTGGTCCTAATCACCGCTTTGGTCAACAACCGGATCACGCACAGAGCAACGATGGCTCCTCATTTAAGCCTGTACAATCTCAGGAAGATGGAGCAATAGAAACCAGTCAGTCATCTAGTGATACAAGACAAACGCCATCTAGCAATGGAGATCGTGCAAGTGGATCCTACGGAAGTGGAGCCCCGTCATATGGAAGCCCTAATGGTGGATCCTACGGAAGCTATGAAGGTGCTGGCTCCTATGTTCAGAGGCAACCAGGCCAAAGCAATAGTGGTGTCGGATACGGCTTTGCTGGACGTAAACCGTCCACACCGGGCGTTATGGTCCGCAACTACTCCACCAGCTACAGCATTATGCCCTCTCCAAAAACCACCCAGAGAACTTTGGGACCTCCATCGTCACAATCAAATGGGAATTCCGTACCAAGCGGTTATTCCTACCCAGGCCAGCAGCCTCCAGGAAACTCTGGTGGTTCACAGGCTTGGGGCAGCTATGGATCTTCAAATCCAAGAAATGGGTATGGAATCGGAGGGTCTAATGGCCAATCAAATGTTAACACAAGCAACTCGAGTCAACCCGCCCCTGTGGTTCCCAGTGGTTATGGTGGCGGTCAATCGGTAAATGGTGAAGTACCCCTTGTGGCACCCAGTGGATATGGCAATAGCGGCTCTCGCTCGGGCGGTGGCGGATCCTGGAACGGCGGAAATTCTCCCAATACAACGGCTACCCAAAGACCTGAAAATGCGAGAGATTGTTTTCTGAGGTTTCCAAACAGCCTGGTTGCCAATATGGCAGCGTTTGAAAGGAAGAAACCAATAGATGAAGAAAGCTGTCTCATGAGATGTCTCCGATCGTTCACCGAGGTGCAAGTAGACTGCAGGTAAAGTAACTTTTTGAAGTGTTCCATATATAAGTTTCTGAGTCCAGTATATCTTTTCTAAAAACTATTTTAAATTAGTAAAATAAACACTGAGTTATAGTCACAGAACAGAGCATATAATAGTCACAAACAGTAAAACAATTTATTTAATTTTAAAATTTTTGCTTAGTTTGACTCTTTTTTAATGTGATCAAATCATTTTTTACCCATTGAAATCAATTTTTAAACATTTTTGATCTATCAAAATTAATTAAAATCAAAATCAAGATTATTATATTTTCTTCTATTAGAAAAATTTTCTCCAAATGCTTGATCATATGAAAATATGTATTACAAGACAACATAGGTGCGATCAATATATTATGTTTACTCTATTTTAGGGCAGTTGTTTACGTTCCGGCTTACCAAACTTGCGACCTGTTTCAGAACAACGCTACTGTTTCTCCCGCTCGAATTATCTGGCACACCGGATATTATTACTACGTTCCTACTGATAAGTGCGAAAGTAAGTTTGAAATTTAGGATTTTAAATGTTAAATTTTGCATAGTGAGATTAGGAAATTTATCAATAATTAATTCAAATTTTTAATAAATATAATTAAACTAATTAAATTATTAAATCTAGAATTCGGCGGTAACAGTCGCGTGAGCAGCCGGGTGAGAACAACACGGCGACCGCCTCAAATCCGGACCACGACCCCGGCACCTAGAACAAGATCCACTAGTACTATCGCCACCCGCTCCACCACCGATGAATCTCCGCCAAACCCGTTTACAACACCTGGCGTTGGTAATAATTATTCCTTTTTTTACAAAAAATAATTAAAACAATTGAACTTTATTGTTTAAAATAACATTCACTTCACCACCAATGAATCTCCGTCCAACCCGTTCACCACACCTGGCGTTAGTAATAATTATTTCTTGATTTTAAAAAATATCGAAAACAATTGATGAATTTTATTGTTGAACTATACTTGAATATCGTCGTGCCGAAAAACAGATAAAATTTATTTAAACCTGATTGGTCTTCAAAGTTTATCTCTGATAAAAATTTTATGAAGTTAAACAGAAATATCAAAAAACTCAAATTTACAGCAAAAACCGCTTAAGTAAAAAAGAAAATCTTTTCATTTGTTTCATAAAGAGAACACAAAGCGTATTTGCTGTCAATTAAAATTTTATTCCAACAAGCAATTATATTCGGCGCGAGCAAGAATAATTATATTTGATGCGGAATCAGACTAAAAAACCTAAACACTTTCTCTCATCTCAGTTCCGTGATGCCCATTGCAGGAACTGTTACAGTATAATATACAATAATACGTAACTGAACGAGGTACAT